>CAMTDV010000140.1:0-56988 GCA_947069175.1 Scalesia atractyloides | reverse complement strand
CCAAGCCCCTATAAGGGAAAATAAGTTAAAGTATTTACCTGGCTTGCAAAATCTTTAATAATAAGAAAATAAGCAAAGCACAGTCGTAATCAAATAAACTAGTTTGGTGACAATCTACCGGAAGTCTCTAGTCTGGAATGGATGGTATTATTAACCGATTAGTTAGCTAGCGGGTCTTTATTTGGTCATTGACCTAGACCGGCTAACTTAAAATAAAGATAACGATATGAAACGCTAGATTAAGCGATGATCGGAAAAGAATTATTTTGGACCCGACAAGTACTAGGACTTGTATAATATGGGTTACCATTCTACATTCTGGAATTTAAGAATATTTTGATATGGTTAAACCCGTTTCGGTTATATTACGTAAACTAGTTACATGGGCTTAACCGTACGCATATAAGGGAAACTGGGTAACCAGGTGAGTCCTACACAAGTTCCATATGTCATTAAGTTTAAAATATGTTATTATAACAGTAGGTTATTGATATGATGGCCCATTATGGTTTTAAAAGCAAACTATGCCTTAAAAGGGCAATTTCGCCATTTTAAAATGTAATAAACGAGCTTATACGTAAGCTGATGTTATTAACATAAACATTCTGTAAAAATACCTATTTTATGATGTTATATCAGTAGGACATCAACTATATGCGTGGTTTATAGTTTAAGACCAAACTATGTCCCGAAAGGGTAATTTGGTCATTTCACATATAGTTAGTAACTTATTTGGAAATCTGAGTTTGGGACATGTACCTACTATTGATTAGTTGAAAATATGTTTTGAAATCAGTAGGTATCAAGTCTTAATGCTCTAATATGGTTTTAAACCATATTGTGCGCCGAAACGGCGATTAAGTCGCTAAATGACGATTTAAATAGTATTTAAGCAAAACTATTGTTGTGATCAGGTTTGTATCACCAAAATATATTAATATATATAATACATCAGTAAGTATAAGGTTTTGGTTCATAAAATGTTTTGAAATTCATTTAAAGTGCCGAAAGGGCAATATCATCATTTAAGGACATAATGTGTAAACTAGAGATTAAACTCAGTTTGCAACCTGAATAAATATCCCAAATAATCCTAATAATGATATTACATCAGTGGGTAATGAGTTTTGATGTCAAGTTTGTGCTTAAATCGTTTTATGCGCCAAAAGGGCGATTTGGTCCATTAAAAACATGATTTGCGATAATTAAACAAAACTCAGGTTATGACCAGATTATTGACATCAAAATAAGTTAATCGTGTTTATAAATCAATACATAATTCATTTGTATGCTCATTTGTATTTAAAATAATGCTTTTGAGTATGGAGGGTATTTTAGCAAAGTTTAGGCATATTTATCGGATACTTGTGTAAAAACTAGGATTACTATATGACCACGTCCTATAAATCCAGAGGGTCATAGTATACTAAAACATGGTCATAATGCAACTTAAGGACAGTAGCTAATGTTGGTAAATCGGGTCAGAACTGAAAGTCAAAGCGAAATTTAATTTTCACAACTTTCGGTTGCGAACCGACCTTAGACCTGGAATTGACGAGCCGAACATGTTCCTACATGTTCTTATAATTATTACCAAGTTATTAGTGTGTCAAAACAGGTTTTATAACATCTATATTGTTAGTTATAATTTTATTTCAAAACTGATCCCTTTTTATTAATATAACTTTGACCCGTCGATTGCCCAATCAAAAGTGGTAATCAGGAGGTGCCCTCTTGGGGGATTAACACCTACCTTATTACGATCACGTAGCCATGTTTGTTACGAACATTGGCTAGACCATAATAGTCTTAACTCAAAGTCAAAGCGTTTTTACGTCAACGCTTTGACATTGGCTTAAAACTTAATAAAACTGAAACTGAGGCTAAGAACACTTACACAAGGTCCTTAGCACGAAATATGACTAATTAGGAAGTCCCCTAGGATCAGGAACCTCCAGATAAGATGAGAGGAGTGTTAGAAGAAATGAGCAAGTCTAAGTGTTGCAAAACCTCCTCTATTTATAGTTGAGGAGATGATGTAAGATCTTGCCACGTGTATAGGAGTGTTAGGGGATGAAAACAAGTGTCACACCCCAACCGATGACGGAAACATCGTGATGAGACGAAAACGAGATTGCTCATTGCTCACAACATTAATAAGTGACAATAATTAATTAAACCAGATTTCATTTCATAAGAATTGTCAAATACATCAATGTAACAAAACAAAGAACAACATAACATTTGCAAAGTCATAACAAAATTGATACATCGACATTAAACCTAACGTCTAATTTGTGTGTATCTAGTCCTTGCTACATTGTTTTCATAGCATCATCTCCTTCAACCTGTAACATGTTTTAAAATAATGTCAATGCGAAAGCAAAGGCGAGTACACAAGTTTAGGCATAGCATACGTATACGAATAAGTTTAAACAATCCACATGGCAACCAAATCTATACAAGAGCAATATCAAGGCATGCAATACTAATAATCAAACCCTTAACGCAATCACGATGTTTTAACATGACCTCACGAATAACACGATGGAGGTGGATGCGTGAATTCCTATAGCGCTAAGCATGTCAAACGAAGGCTAAAAATAGTTAATGACTAAAGCATAGCATAACGAATATCCAAGACAAGCAACAAGTATACGATTCAAGTATTCATGGGTATAGGATTGTTTGTGCGTTTCATAAAGTTTAAGTTTTTTTATTTTTTTATAGGTAAAACATGTTACACCCAAAAGTGTTATAAACAAAAGTGGGTCGAGTGTACTCACGGTTTTGCTAAGTCTTATCTACACTTGACAGTCCGTGAAGACGTTGGTTCGAGGATGAAGCCGAATTATCCTACAAGAGGAAACAAGGCGTATGAGTATAGAGTTTCAACGGGAGATTAGGAGTATTCGTGCATGATTAAAAATAAGTTTGATAAAGTATTATGATACGAAAGTATTCACTAAGATGTAACACTCGTTCTTGACACTATAGTAACTCTTACGAGTTGGATGTGATTTCATAGGTTCGGGACCTATTAGAATCGTGACAAGGAATTACATACTTTAGTGTTAAACTTAATAACTTGATAGGTGATTATAAGTTCATTATCAAGGTTTCGGTTTTAGAATTATAATATATTTACATATATCATTATAATCATGTAGGAGGTGGGAGGATGAACCATCCACTTTGTAACCTCTAGTGTCATGTATGTCAAGTATGAGGTGGGAGGTTAAACCTCGGATTATGTTCACCACTACACAAGTTACCATTGGTAACAAGGAGGGTACAAGAACTATATACTATACAAGAATGATAAGGTGTCATCTAGATACCAAGTAGCCAAGTATTCAACAACCCGACGAGCACACGAGGACAATCGTCAACGGCTTTGTGGGGTTGTGACACTTTAAGTCTAGAAAACTATCTTGGGATCTTGATGAAAATCATCAAGTGATGTGTGGTCTCAAGTTAGGATAGCCCAAGCTTCCTTGGTGGACACACATGAACAAGTTTAAGAACTTGCATCACTTGTGAGCTCAATGCTCTTCAAAAACAGAAAGTTTGGAGTGATTAAACACTCCTATTTACAAGTTTAACAACCTAGGTTAGTCCCCATACTCATATATGTGATTAGGAGTTCAAGAACACTAGGATGAATGAGAAAAGTATGAGATTTAACAAGTTTTTGAAAGGTTAAATCATAACAGAAAGTTCTCGGACATTTTGGGGCATTTCCAGGTCTGGATTCTCCATGGAGAGCCCTAGGAATTCAACCCAAAGTTTATCCAAGCAAGTAGGAAGAAGAATTAGATGATTTGGTTAAGAAATGAGCAAGATATGCTCACTTTTGTAAGAGGTATACAATCTGCCCGAATTCTGAAGTTTCAAGTGTTCTTGAGATGATTTTGGAGAGATTATGGAGTTGTGAAAGTGGAAAAAAGCTTGAAAAACACTTGGGTTTTATAAGGAAAGGATTAGGGTTAGTTAGGTGGGGTTTAAGTGAGTATTAAAGGCCTCAAAAACACGAAAAATATAAAAAACCCGCCCAAAAGGGTTGCTGTCCGCGCTCCCTTTGCGACCAGCCTTACCCGGAAACAAAGCTTAACAGCTTTGTGTTTCCGGGTTCTAACACAAGTGGCCTGCTGGTGGAGTGGCTGTGTTGTTGTTTGTTGAACCGGAGGTCCCGGGTTCGAGTCCCGCGGATCCGGTTTTGTTGATTTATTTTTTTTCATTTAAAAATCATTAAATCAGGGTTCATAAATGACAAGAATAGCCCCTGTAGTTTGAGAATCCAAGAATTACACTTTAAACTTTGGACTTACTAAAAAGGGCTATATATTAACATCTAAAAACTAAATGTTAATATATATATATATATATATATATAAACTAAATATCATTTTAATTTTTTTTTTAAAAAGAAATTAACTAATTTTATTAACTAATTTAATTAATTAATTAATTAATTTAATTAATTAACTTAATAAATGAATAGGTAATTATATTTTCGTAACGAATTTAGTTTAACGATTACAAGTTTCACGTTTAAGTCTCGATTACGCATACATACCATGTTTGCAAGATATCACACGTTTACGATTGAGAGTACCACGAATACGTTTACATGTTTAAAGTATGAACAAGTATAAGTGTAACAAGATTATGATTAACACAACATGAGTAAAATACGAGTTTCTCATTACGATCCAAGTCTCGGTTTACAACGTTTACAACAAAAGACGAATACAAGATACAACGATTACAGAAAATAGAAGTACGGTACAAGGTTTCCAAATATAGAAAGTATAGAAACGCGGGGCGTTACAACAAGTGTCCTTGAATGTGTTACAAGCAACAAGAATGGTGGCAATGGCGAGTTAAGTGGCAGGGCAGCAAGCTGCCAACAATTCTGTCACTGCAACCTCTTACGGACCGTAAGGGTTTAGTCTTGCGGTCCGAAGGCCATGGCACGCCACATATTTGAATCGGTTATGGACCGTAACCATAAAGGCTTACAGTCCGTAACCGCCTTGCTGAAACCAGGTTTTGCTTAGCCTTACGGTCCGTAACCAGAGGTGGTTACGACGGTCCGCAAGGACCTTCAGAGATTGGAAGTTTGGCAGTTTTACCACTTTGGTCCCCCGACTTTTCTCGATGCTCGTTCAGAGGTTATTAAAATAACATGACGGTGTCGTTGGTCCCTCTCGGCTATACGTAGCCACCAAGAATTTTCAGGACACGTGTCGGAATTTTATTGGACGAAATTTTCGAGGTGTTACAATATCTGATCCTTCTTCATAACAAATGTTCAGAGAAAGACAAACCGAACCAGCCGGTATCCACGATTTAAGGTTCGTTTTTTATGGTTTCATCTTTAGAAGAAAAAAAAACTTTGAAACGAATCCTAAATATTATGACTTAGGCTTTCAAACCAAAAAATCTAAGTCGTTTTAGCATCAAACTAACATAGACCATTTAGCTTCTTATTATTTTTATCGGTTACATTCTTTTATCCTTTATTTATAATGAGTTAATTACGTTTTTCATTCTTATGATTTGTTGAAAATAACTATTACAATCCATTAGTTTAAAATTTGTTAAAGCAATACCAGTGCTTTGACTTTTATAGCAATTACAGTTCACCCTCACTAACCACATCCAATTATTTTGTTAGTTTATTTGAAATGGCCATAATGTCCCTGTTATTAAAATTAAAATATAAATAAATAAAGAGTAAATTACGTTCTTCGTCAATGTGGTTTGTTGAAAGTAACCACTACAGTCTATTAGTTTAAACTACCACCCAATCTACACATCACCATCATCAAACTACCACCCATCCCTACCCCCACACACCATCTTCAAACAAATCACCGGCCAACTCCTTTTCTAGCAATGAACACCGTCGACCAGTACACTACATTGGGCACCGCCCAGAATTCATCTCCTCCCCTCAAGTTTTTCGGGTAGGCCTCAAGCCTTTCTCACTAACGTCGATTGTGATGGGGAGAAATTAGGTGCCGAAGATTTTGATCGTGATGGGGGAAATTAGGTGACCAGTGGTTTCGATTCTGGTGTAACGGTTGATGGAGACAGATCTGACGCCGGTGGAGGTGACAGAGAAGATTCAGTTGACAGTGATACAAAGTTGTGGAGCCGAAGTAGGTGATGTTCCGGCTGGATCTGAAGAGACGAAGACAGTGAAAAGCATAGTGAAGGATAGTAGATAGATCAAGTTGTTAATCACTATTGTTAGTCAGTTGAAGGTGGAAATTGTGAAAGTACTGGTATTGTTTTCGCAGTTTTTAAAATAATGGACTGTAATTGGTATTTTTAACAAACCAAAGGGACGAATAATGTAATTAACTCCTTAGTTATTTATATTTTAGTTTTAATAATATGAGTATTATAGTCATTTCAAATAAACTGTAATTGTTACAAAAATGAAAATATTAGATGTCTACATACACGAAAAACATAATTATAAATTCTTTATAAGTAGAAATATTTTACGTAAATTACTCAAACTATTTATAACTAAAAAATCATTCAAGTTTCAAAATTGTTTCAAAAATTTTAAAATTAACTGATCTAATAAACAAAATATGAAACACCGCTATTATTTAATGATTATTCTTATCAAGCATCGCCCGAAGCAAGACGTAGTGGTAAAGAATAAATTCCTAGCAATAAAATAATATTGAAATTGAGTGGTCTAGCAAAAAAAAAAAAGATAAGTGATTCATAGTTAAGAAAAAAAAGGTATAAGTGAACTTATTAGCAAAATATTGAAACTTACTAACTATTTTGTTGTTGTTGGTGGTGTATGGGTTCAACTGATTCTTCATCATGTCCTATCTAACTAATATTACTTCAGAAGAATTCTCATTATTGTTGTGGTTTTTCAAACATGTTGCTGAAACACAATGTCTTTATGTCGATAAGCATGAAACTTGGAAGGGCTAATCTACAAAGCAATGCTCAATATCAATAACAATGAATAAAATCTGCTAATCATTTTATTAAATAAAGCAGACTGATATAGATGTGCAGTTCTTAAAAGCAATAAAACAGTATATTTGAACAAAAAGTCTTCAAACTAACCCGACCCTATTTTCACAATACTAATTTTCCCCGTCTAAATCCCTACATTGCTGTAATTAATGAAAAAGTCTTCAAAGTTTCCCGGTCTAAACCCCTCAAGCCGAAGAGGGTGTACCAACATGAAGTTTGGACCTAAGAGTGTTAAATAATCAATTTCAAAGACCCTCTTATTAGTTAATTATTTTAAATGAAGATAGTGATTGTATTTGATTTGTTTATTAGGTTGGGTGGTATTGAATGAAGCATCTAGGGGCTCCATTGCACCACATTAGTGCCACGTAAATAGGGGGCTCCATTGTCTCTTCCCATAACACTAATGCAAAAAGAAATAAAACCCTCTTATTAATAAAAAAGAAAAAAAAGAGATAAAAACAAAAACAAAAAAGCTTGATTGGTTATGGAAGAGGGGCTCACCACTTTCTCTCCTTTTAACACACTATATTGGGTTGGCGAATGAGAGAATGGCGCCCCCAATGGCACTTGGGAAATGGGCATGTCATTGGGCTGAGGTGGAGGGGGTGGGGGGCTACCTTATACCACCTAGCCTAATGAGTGGTTAACTTCTTTCTCGTTAACCCCGGGTGTAAAGTTTGTACAGAGGTGTGAATTTCTGACACGACACCAATCAAACACGAATTTCGTGGGTTTGGGTTTAGTCTAAGGGTTTGTTTGGTATGGTGTAATGGAATGAACGATGCACTGGAATGGATCATAACCATTCCATGTCTTGTTTGGTTATCACGTGAGAATGTAATGAGTCTTTACCTGGTGTTGTTTAGTAGGAAAGAATAGACGAAGGAATAAAATCAATGTTAAGAGTGACGATAGTTGGTGGGTGGTGATAGGTGGCAGTGGCAGTGGTGGTCGCAGGTGGTGGTGGGGGTGGGTGGTGGCTGGGGCGAAGGTGGGTAGCAGCGGCGACAATGGTGGTGGATGACGGCGACAGCGGTGGTGGTTGGTGGCAGAGGTGGATGGCGGGTAATAGCGAAAGTAGGTGGAATCTGTGGCGGTGATAGTGTCGGCGGAGCTGGTGGCGGGTGGCGGCAGAAGTGGGTGACGGCACTGGGCGGCGGCCGTGTGTGGTGGCGGGGGCGGAGGTCTCGGTGGTGGGTGGCGATAGGTGGCGGCGGAGGTGGTGGTGGGTTGCGACAACGGCAGTGGGTAGTGGCGGATGACATCAAGGGCGGAGGTGGGTGGTGGTGGTGTTGGGTGACAATGGGGTCGGAGGTGGGTGGTGATGGCGGAAGAAGTGGGTGACGGTGGCGGTGGGTGGCGACGACGGTAGTCACAGTGGCGGTTGTGGGGGTGGTGTCGCTTGTGGGTGGCAGCGGAGGTGGTGGCGTATGGCGACGGAGATGAATAAGGGTGGTAGGTGGCGGCACCGGTGGGCGGCGACGACAACGGTGGTGGGTGGCAACTTTGGTGGGTTGTAGTTTTCTTAATGAAGGGTAAAGGGGTTTTGGAATGGGAAAAAAATAGAGGGACGGATGTAATGATTTTGAGGAATGGAAATCTTATGTAATGGGTGATTTTATTTCCTTGACCAACCAAATACTCTTTTCTCCGTTACCTCGCAATGGTCCGTTCCATTTTACCTCTCATTCCTGCGTACCAGATGCTACCTAAATGTTTCATGTCAGTTTCAAGTTGAACCCGCGAACCCGTTTAGGGGCAGGGGCGGATCTACAGTATAAGAAGGGGCAACCCCCGCTACGGCTTGGCGCCCCGACGGTAGTGTAAAATAGTGTAAATTTTGGAAAAATTTGACATTTTTTCGATTTCGTTACCGCTTATTTATAAAACGTTACAGCTTGACGGATTTTCTAGATCCGCCAATTAGGGGTTCGTGTCACTCCAATCGGGTTGGCGAGTTGACTCGTTTAATCCATTTATATTGTATTTTATTGTTTTACTTAATGGGTTATGTAATAAATTAAATTTGGTGTGTATTTATTTTATAATTATAACTTAGAAAGAGAATTTGCCGAAAGATTTTATAATTAAAATGTAATTGTATCATATACATTGGTGTTTTTGGTAGTAAAAATTGAATTTTATTATATTAATTTGTGAAAAAATAAAAAAAATCGGGTTGAACAGATCGTGTTCGGGTCAACCCGTTAGTATTAGGGTCGTGTTCAGGTTTTACATATATGACACAATTTTCGGGTTCGTCTAAAGTTTTCGGGTTCAGGTGGGGTTGAACCCACCAACCCACAAACACGACCCGTTCAGCACCCCTAGGTTTGTGTTTGTGACTTACAATTCTACTTTTTACCTAGATTTATGAGATTGAATTTGTAAACATCTCAAGTTAACATCGAATACAATTGTATTTTTTGCATTTAAAAGGTTTGGTTGTGTTCGTTAGATCATTATTCATTTGATTTGATTCTGGTTTCTTTACATCATTAACGGTTTGGTTTTTGATTTATGTTTTCACATGATCAAATTTGTGATTGTGTTAATATACCCATTAAATTCGGTTTCGTAACTATCATTTCATTAAATCACGCACATAGTCATCATTATGACTTCCCACATGGTTAAACTAGGTTAACTGTTGTCTTGCCAAATCTGAAACTTAGAGTTGATTATTCTTCTCATAGTTATTTGCAACCAATTAAAGTTCATTTATTTAATAATCAATTTAAAAGCTGAATCTAGTTTTCAATAAAGTTTTGGAATAAATAATCAAACAAAACGTGTAATACTGATCACATGCTTCTCGTGGATTCGATACCCTACTTACGCTAGCTATCTAGGATAATTAGGTATTTCATTGACTTTCGGATCTTTTATCAAAGTTATCTCATTGTTTTTTTCAAATTTGTAACGTTTACCTTTTTCGTTATTTTATTTATATTATGTAATGCTCTATAAAATTACGAATATACCATTGCGACATGCTTATTTTTATCTGTGTTTCCATACAAGTTTTTTCGAAACTGATTTTGTTTGTTGTCGTAATGACTATGTGGTTGTGACGTGCCTATTTTTGTTTACGTTTTAGAAACCGAATTGTGAGGTAATGTACAAGTAACCAATGCACAACCATATATATATATTTTGTTCTTTATCGTGACAAACCGAAACGCGCCTATCCGAACAATTTTGGTAACAGTGGTAGTATTCATTTTTATGGTTTCTAGTATAGATTTTGTTGAATATGGAGTTATATATGCATTGGAATACCTTTTTATATTGTAAGTTATAGTGGGTGTCGGTAGTGGCGACAAACCAAACTTATAACGTTCCAACAATATTGTCAATTCCAACCTAACAAAATTGGTACCAGCATCGGTACTATCGGAAAGATTATTGATGTCGCTTTGGTGTAAAAAGCGTTTAAATATTTTTGGCATATCATGATGTCACACCCCAACCGATGGCGGAAACATCGGGACGGGACGAAATAAATTGCTCGAGACTTCATAACACTATTTTGCGACAAGTATTTAGATAACAACATTTCATTTCATCACTAAGTTCAAATACAAGGTTTTGGAAACGAAATACAACAACATAACTGAGAACAAAAATACAACATAAGTCTAGATTAAAAGCGGGTTTCTAGCTTATCCTACTAGATTCCATGCATCCTCATCATCATCATAATCCCGCAACATATATTAAAGTATAGTTCAACACAAAAGGCATATGCAAGTATATAAGTTTCTATACTAAATAGTAAAAGTTTAAACATCCCACATGGCATAAACATTACTTAAAACTATCATACAATACTAGTAATGCGACTATACATGTCAACCCATAGTTTACCGCTAGCGTAATCTAAACATAGCAATGACTAGACTGTTTTGTTTACTTAACATGACCTCACGAGTACGAGGGGTGCGTTCGTCCGATAGTGCTATACATGTTAAGGGAAGCTTGTACACAGTTAATGACGTAGTATAAAGCATTCGATTCTAGCATATATAAGTTTGCAAGCATTCGTATTAAGCATGTATGAATGAATATTTTTTTGTGATTAAGCATAAAGTAACGTGATTTAGTGAGTTGATAGAACATATATGTTGCACCCCAAAAGTGTAAAGATAAAAAGGGGAGTCGAGTATACTCACGGTTTTGCAAGCTTTCCTAGCAATCCTAGAGTTGTTGAGTTGAAGGGTAGAACACCGAAGTTACCCTACACAAGGGAACAGAGGGGTGTGAGTATTTTGAGTTGGCGAAGGATTCGGATTCGGAATTGAAAAGTATGTAAAAAGTGCACGTAAGAAAATACCACTTCGTACGAAGAGACTGTTCTGGTTCCCCTTTAGAGTGTATATTATTAATGGTGACACCGAATTCGCAAGGGTAAAGAATTCATGATTATGGAGAGAGAGGAGGTTGAATATTAATGTGATGTTGTTGTTAATGTCTCACCTTTAACCCTCTATAGTCATCTCTTTAAATACAAAGGGGAAACATTTATTAGTTAATAAGGTTAATACAGTCCATTAACAATTACCAACTAATATTAATAAGGTGTAATTAGTATTAAATGATACTAATGGTTGTATGATTAAATACAGACAATTATATATTTAATCTAGAGTAAACTGCAATTTTACCCTCATGGGGTTTGGCCCCGCTAACACCCTTACCCCCTATTTTGAAAAAATATTGCCTTATCCCCGAGAACTTCTAATTGCATCGATCTTGGCCCCTAACACTTAAGGTCGTTAATGTCAACGATTATAAGCAACGGTCAAAGGGTAGAGTTGTCATTTCCATACGTTTTTACTTAGCCCATTCAATTCCAAACCCCTTTATATGTTTCGTAGTCTTATCTCACCCCCAACCTTTCACACTCAAGAACAAGAACAACATAGTTCCATCTCCCGCAACATAATCAGGTAGATTTCAGGTAGTTTCCAATCTCGATGTGATCAGGTACCGATCATAAGGAGGATGATACGCAACATAAGCAGGTAGATTTCAGGTAGTTCCCTACTTCTAATACGTCGATTCCAGTTGTGTGTTCATTGATACTTGTCATGTGAGTTTAGATAAGATTATAGGGGTACAATTAGGTTAGGTTTTTATGTTTAAGTTTGACATATGATTAGGGTTCTCTGTTCATGTTTAAGATTGAAACATGATTATGTTTTGACACATGACTAGGGTTCATTGTTCATGTTTAACATTGAAACATGGGATTAAACTGAAAGTCGACTGCTGATTAAGTGTTTAATCAAATTGTTGACAATGTTTTGGTTTGATGACAGTCTTCAGTGAAGTTGTTTAATGATTAAGTCGAATGTTAACTAATAGTTCTGGTGATCCACGTGGTGGTCTCCATGTGTGACCACCTTTTCCCCAACTTCTAGAAAGGTCATTCTATGTTGATTGGCCCTTATATGTTGAGCATTTGAATGTAGGAAATGATTAGGACCAGATGTTGAATCCTTTGATTGTGAAATTATTAGGAGTAGTTTTGTAAATGATCAGGAAATGATTACTGATGTTCTGGATCAGTTTTGTGGATCAGAAAATGATTAGGACTAGATGTTGAATCGTTATGGCTATTGTACATTTGCATCTGAAAGATTAAACATGTATTAGCTCAACAATTTAAGGCTTTGACTTTGCCATGGTCTACAATTTAACGCTTTGACTTTGCCAGGATCAACCCATTTAGGCGGGAATGATTAGGAATTAGGCAGGGTGTAAACCATTTTGTTGTTACGAAGAATATGGGGTAATAAGAAAGGGTGAAATTGTCATTTCGCATGACAACTAACAGAACTACTAAGTCATTTAACAACAGGGGCAAGATCGATGCAATTGGGACTTGTTGGGGGTAAGCCAACATTATTTTTTAAATAAGAGTAAGTGTGTCAGCGGGTAAAATTCCAGTCTACTCTTTACTCTAATATATTGTACCTAAAAATTGTTTAATCCGACTCATTATACCACATACGTTATTTCCCAAATTTTATTTGAAAAATATACACAAAATCTCAAATAAATAGTTTTTTTTAACCATTTCGTGAGCTTAAAATCCTTATGGAATGTTTAGAGTGTATGGGCAATCTTCATGAAATACAAAGTGAATTTCAAAGATTGTCCTTTATTTTTATACTCATTTTCAGGCGCTGTCCTTTATCTTTAAAATTGATGAGTTTTGTACTTAACGTTTCTAAATGCTACACCTTTTGTCCTTTAGCCCTAACTCAGTTAGATTTTTCTGTTAAATTTGACTTGCATGTGAGGGCAATTTTGTCATTAACCTTTACAGGGACTAAATGTGAAAATAGCTCCGCCAACCCCGCACTACCTTAAGATGTAATTTGCAATTTTTAACATGTTAACCACCATCATTTCTACCATCTGTTATATTGCACAAACATCCACAAATCTCACCAAAACAGGTTCATAACAAAAACAAATTAACGGAATCTTGAACAACTTCATCATAATTAAAGAAACAAGAATCATAAGTGGGACACCTCATCCACTACAATTGGGGCACCTCATCCACCAAAGCCTAACACTCCTGATTCAGATTTAATTGAGGAAAAACATATGTTATAACTTAAGACCGATTTCATTGAGAAAAAACACCAAAGCATGATTCAGATGATACCGTTGCAGAAGACGATGTCGGTTGCAGCAAGGGTTAGGGCAAAACAAAATCATCACCGCCGAACACCGCCCCATCAACCATCACTGCCCACTACTAACCCTGCCACCATCCATCAGAACACAACAAATCAAACCACAACCCCACCTGCCACCATCCAACACACGAAAACCCCCTTGTCAGTTTCGAACAATCCCACCGTCGCCGCCATCAACCACCAACAATCCAGAATGAACCAGCCACCACCACCTTCCACCAACCACCAGATCTGCAACCACCATCGTTGGTTAGAGAGAGAGATAGGAGAAAGAAAGAGAAGAGAAAAAGAAAACGTGTTTCTATATTTAGAGTGAATTTCAAGCACCATCTTTAAAATTAACCACCCTCCACCAACAACCGCAACCATCCTCCACCTACTGCCACCGCCAGATCTTCAACATCAGTCGCAGGTTAGAGATAGAGATGAGAGAGAGAAGATAGAGAGGAAAGAGAACACAAGTTTTTATTTATTTATATATATGTTTTTCATTTCAATACACTATAGTCCCTTGATGTTAATTATTTGCACAATTAGTCCTTGCAGAGGGGAATAGACAAAAATGTCCTCATGTGCAAGGCACATGACCAAATTTAACAAAAAAAAATTTATGTGGGTTAGGCCAAAAGAACATAACGTGCAAGATTTAAAACGTTAAGTACAAAACTCGTCAATTTTAAAGATAAAGGACAACGCCTGAAAATGGATATAAAGATAAAGGACAATCCTTGAAATTCATTCTGAAATATATACTCATGAAAAGGTGTAGAGTGTGTAATTTTATTTGAAAATTTATACACAGTCTCCAAGTTAATTTTAAGTTAATACAATTTCTCTTTTATTTGTCTCTTCAATATATTTAGAATAGAAACTTAACTACAGTTTTATATGTTATAAAGAAACAGAAAACACTAAAAGAGAAAAAAACCAATAGTAAATTTTCTAAGTCCAAATTTGAAAAACCACCAAAAGGCTTAGTGCAAAATTGAAAGTAGTCGGATTCTATTTTGACAAAACTACCATTGAATCAAAACATTAAAAAAGCCCTATTCTTAAGACAAAGTGTTTCAATCAGGGCCGGCCCAATGGGCTTACGACCCTAGGCAAAGGCTTAAGGCCACCCAAATTCTAGGGCCACAAATTTATAACCTGTTTTGCTTATACACAAATTTGGCCCAATAAAAAAGTCTAGGCCTAGTAAAAAAGTCCATTAACAGAAAAGATGAAAACGTGATTAGGTCTGTTATATTTTGATTTCACAATGAACGCCACGTATGCGACGATTTGAAGTTCCAAGATTTGATGTTTGGTGCGTTGGTTTAGTAAATGATATGGGTAATCTTCACAAATGACGATATTTTCGCGTTCACAACAAGATATTTATTCGGGGTGTACAAAATATCTGGCTTAACTGGTTTGAAGAAAAGGTGAGTGCAAGGTATTGTTTTGGTAAGTTGTTTGTCAATATGGAAGAGTTTTAATGATGCAATTTTCTGCGGGGAAACGGACGGTGAATGATAAAAATTTTGGTGAGATGTAATCGACTTCATTTATGTGGTTTAAGAATCGGTCTGGTAATTCGAATATGGATTGGAGTAAATGTTGTAACTTTTCACTGGAGGATATATAAGTTAGGTGAAATAGGGGTGAAGGGTGTGGTTTTTTTGATGTTTGGTTTGTATATCTAGTAACTTACTAGATGATATGTACTTATATGTTTGGGTTTGAATAGATTTGCAGCCGTTCAGAAAAATAAGATTACAGCCTACCACCTACTGGTAACAGTTTTACATTCTTACAATTACAAAAGGCTTTTTTTGTTTTGTTTTGTGCATAATACATTCAGTAGTTCAGTATAGTACATTCAATATTTCAGTGTTGCTCAGCCTCAATCTAAACAGTAAAAATTAAAATACATTGATTATTTTAGTTTTTCGATTGGTATTGCAGTTAGAGAAAAGGATAATTTTGTAAAAGGCCTCCACTTGGTACTTCGTTTAGGGTCTCCAAAAACGTAGGAACAGCCCTGGTTTCAATACAAAACTTTTGAATCACAAAAAGATTGTTTAACCTCATCAACTTTTTTAATCAATTTATATACATATCTATATCATTTCGTGTGATTAATTATTATGCATGGAGTACTTTTACTGATCCACACATTTGGAATGTAACTTAATGGAATTTGGAACTGTTTAAAGGGTAACCAATTATTGTCTTAAAGTTTTCACAAATACATGTATTCTATACAAGCTTATGGACTTCAAAATACCAAAATAAGGTTAAGTGATTTTATTAATCACAATAATTATGTGGTTTTATGACTAACTTTCACAATTATGTTTTGATTCGTTTAGAACAAACCTACGAATTAGATATTTAAGATTGATACGTGCCCCTATCAAGTTTCAATCTATGGTATTTTTAAAGAAATTTAAATTATTCAATCTATGGTATTTTTAAAGAAATTTAAATTATTTTACTTTGTTAGTTAGAAATTTAGAATGATATCCTTTACCATTTTGAAATTTATTTAACGAAATATCTCAAAATTTCATAAACAATTTTCAGGAAAAATAAAAATATATAATAGTCATCATTTTCAGGAAAAATAAAAATATATAATAGTCATCATTTTTATCCTCGTCCAATAAACAAACGAAAATTGTGGTCAAAACAACAGATCTTGAAAAAGCACACGGATAGCTATCCGGATACTCCCTCAACATGCAATCCTGGCCGTGCAGTTCTTCCTCCATCATCCAACGCTCCATCTCCTCTGGCGCTCAAATTCCCCCAAAAGTTCAAACACCTTCACAAACCCCAATATAAACACACAATCTCCCAATCATCCATCACACATCCTCCAAACACTCAAAAAAAAACACAAAAAATCTTCACTAAACACCACAAAAGATGGCAAGAACAAAGCAAACAGCCCGCAAATCAACCGGAGGAAAAGCCCCACGAAAGCAACTGGCAACAAAAGCCGCCCGGAAGTCTGCTCCGGCGACCGGAGGAGTGAAGAAGCCCACAGATTCAGGCCAGGAACGGTGGCGCTGAGAGAGATCCGAAAGTACCAGAAGAGTACGGAGCTGTTGATCCGGAAACTTCCGTTTCAGAGGCTGGTGAGAGAAATCGCTCAGGATTTCAAAACAGATTTAAGGTTTCAAAGCAGTGCGGTTGCGGCTTTACAAGAGGCGTCGGAAGCGTATTTGGTAGGGTTGTTTGAGGATACGAATCTGTGTGCGATTCATGCTAAAAGGGTTACTATTATGCCCAAAGATATGCAGTTGGCTAGGAGGATTAGAGGGGAGAGGGCTTAGGGTTTTGCAATTGATATTGGGTGGTTTATGTTAATGCGATTGGTAATTTGTTGTATGGTTTTAAGTTTCATGGATTAATGAAATGAAGTAATGAAGCTGTTTTGTGATTAAAGTTGTCTGATTGAATTTTTTGTTGATTTTCGACAACACTCAACTCACATATTGGATGGAACATCTACCGAGTTTTGGTCATAGTGGGCCGGACTTCATATATGGCCCAAATTCACGCTTACGAGATGGGTATAGTAAGTAGTGACTATGTGGGAATGTCCTTATGGATCAACTAGGCTTAGACATTTACATTAAAAACAGGCCTCTACCACAAACCAATTAATTTTAATAACGGTTTCAGTTAACCAGTTATATTGGTTGATTTGACCTTTTGACTTTAACCAGTTAATATTTTTACCAATTATTTTTTAACTGGTCTGTGGGTATAGTAAGTAGTGACTATGTGGGAATGTCCTTATGGATCAACTAGGCTTAGACATTTACATTAAAAAACAGGCCTCTACCACAAACCAATTAATTTTAATAATGGTTTCAGTTAACCAGTTATATTGGTTGATTTGACCTTTTGACTTTAACCAGTTAATATTTTTACCAATTATTTTTTAACTGGTCTGTGGGTATAGTAAGTAGTGACTATGTGGGAATGTCCTTATGGATCAACTAGGCTTAGACATTTACATTAAAAAACTGGCCTCTACCACAAACCAATTAATTTTAATAACGGTTTCAGTTAACCAGTTATATTGGTTGATTTGACCTTTTGACTTTAACCAGTTAATATTTTTACCAATTATTTTTTAACTGGTCTGGTTAACTATTTTAACCGATTCGGTTAGGTAACCAATTATTTTCGGTTAATAACAAGTTTTTTTCGCTTTTTTTTTTAAATTTTCGGTTAACCGGTTCCTATACTATATATCAATAACCGTTACTAACCTATGGTTAAAAATAACCACTAACTAGTTATTCCTCGATCTGTTAACTGGTTATGATTTCGGTTACGATTAATCAACCGGTTATTTTGTCACCTCTACCTCTACCCAGTCTACACTGCTGAGACTTCTAGATTTCTAGTAAGCAATTGTCCCGAATAATTATGTTACTCTATACTAAAGTATCTATAGATGACGCTCCTTAAATCTTTATCCAATAATTCAGAAAGACAAGAATGAGCATATGTTTCTGTTGTAAAATCTTGTACCATAAATAGACTAAAAATTTGCGGTTTATAGTAGGGAAACCATTACGAAGTTTTGGTAAATGTCACAACTATTTGTGAAAGAGTGTCGATTGGGGTTAAAACGGTTGGCATTTAATTTGAGCAGCACTGTCAATAGGAATACTGTACATACTACAAATGATATCGCTAACCATCTCTAAACTAGTGATGTAGGGATGATCAAAAAAACAAAAAACCTGAGCCCGACGGGTATACCCGAAACCCGAAGCATATGAGACGGGTATTTGGGATTGAAAAAAAATATCTTTCTCACTGGTATGGGATTAGATGTCATATCGGTCTAGATGTATTAGTTGCACAGCCAGATGTGTCGTCTTACTTGGATGTTTAGATTTGCAAAACGTGTAGAGTTGTGATTTAAGTAGCAAAATGTATAGAAGGTGCAATAACTTAATGATATTTTAATGGATCAAAAAGTTGTTACACATCCTGGGTTATATATAAGACCTTTTTTCTTTATGATTAACTGCAAATTTGTGTTTCTTACAATATGAACAGGTTTTGGATAAGCATTCGTGCACCAAGTGGAGGTGGTAGGGTAGGGCTATCAGTGAGTGAAATAACGTTATGAACGCGTGAAAGAAATGTCAAAATTCAAAAGCCGTTGTGCGTGTCCATTATATGGCCCACTATACTAACTAACAAGTTGAATTGACCAAGTGGATCACGTGACTCAAATATTATTATTATTGCCTTCTTCCAAGCTTCCAATAATAGGGCATCAGGGGCCTATAAATAGCCAAGCCCACGAATCCATTTCACATACAAAAACTAATACTTGTTAACCAACACAATGATGATGATGATGATGATGATCATGATAGCAAACTTCGTGGACTCGATTACCACACCAATCAAGTCATGGTTAGACAACACAGACGACCACCACAAGACCACCAACATTATTATGGAGGTGGGAGTTGATAGCGCTCGAGTGGAATGTATCGTGTGCTTATCGGAGATCGCGTTGGGAGATAGGTCCGCGATACTTGAAAGGTGTAGACATGGGTTTCATGTTGATTGTGTTGAAGCATGGTTAAAAGACCATCCAAACTGCCCACTTTGTAGAACCCCTATTTTTGGGGCCGATGAAAACACCCACAAGCCCGGTTTTACTTGAAGAAATCGTATGAGATTGTGATGCGATTTGGCTTTTGTGTGCTAGAGACCGTCGCCACTTGGCTAACCAGCTCCTTTAGCCAGGGTCTACAATCTAGTCTTTCTGAGAGTTGTAGTTACTTGTGATCTCGGTTCGAAGCACCCAATTAATAACATCCAAGAATTTCTTATTCTTTTTTATTTTTTTGTTAGATAATTTACACTTGGATATAAAAGGCTAAAGATATTCTTTGTTTGCTGATAGTGAAAAAAGATATTATTCAAATGTAGATATTTTTGGGATAATATCTAGAGGGTACTCACAATAAATGATTTAGTACTATCAGTTGTACGGCCTTATCATTATGAAAAATTTCTAAAATACACAGAAAAATAGAGTGCACAAATCGGGTTTTCCTAGTCTATTCTCATGTCCCTACACCTTGTACACTCCATTTTGGTCAAAGAGCAGCTTATAGGAACCAAGTCAACGATCAGCCACTAACACCCGTTAGTCTTTGTCTGTAGACAGGACCTATATGCTGCTCTAAGGCTAAAGAGCAAAGTATAGATTTGTGATTTTTTTTGTTTGATTTGTTTTTGGGTGTCTTTTGACACATAATCACACACAACTAAAATTTATCTACCCAAACTTAGGTAACAAAATGTTTGTTTGTTTCTTTAAGTTGTAGATTTTAGTTTTTCTAAATATTTATTTAAAAGTTGTATATTTTTATTTGAAAAGTTGTAGATTTGATTCATTATGTTATTGTTATATAAATTTTAACCGATTTTATTGTTACATTGGTTCAATGTTATTAAATATTTTAACAATTTATAAAACTTCAATTTTTTATAAATTAAACAAACATGTTTAATTAAAACATAATAAAATATGTTGTGAAAGAAACATTCGAAAAGATTACAAACAATATAGGTCCCTTGACACTGTGCCTTTTCAGCTGTTTGTCAACGGTCACTTCTATTTTGTCGGGTGAAACCCCTAAACGTTGTTATGTGGCCAAAGAGCAGTGTATAGGATTCCACACACCGTCTGCGCTGCACTTTGGCCAAATTGCAGCATATAGGAACTGTAACATCCGTCAAAAACCGGGTTAACCAAACCCGCTTCGTTTATTAACCGAACAACCAGTTAAAAATTTAGTTGCGTATTTAATGCTCAAATTAATTTTAAACGATACACAATTAATCAATATATTATAATTTAAAAACTATAATTAATAATCAATAATAAATAAGGAGATAAAAATTAAATAGAGACGACGGGTTTCGAACCCGGGTCTCCCGCTCAAACAAACACACAATGCACCACTAGGCTACCTGCAATCTTTGGGAAATAATTGAAATCAATAAATATAAATATTCATGTCATGCGAGTCAATTGCGAGATTTCAGTAAGTAACCGCTCTGCTTCAAACGTATACGTTTTAAAGAACGATTATGACAATCAATCCTTAACCGAAATCGCAATCAAACACTTTAACTCGCAAACCGTTATCACTGTTACAAAATTTCCGTTTAATTTTAAGCAAGTCGTGGTTTTGGAAGTCTATGAGTACTTTCAGTCAGAGAACCAACTCGCTATTCACTCGAATCAACCCTCAATACACTCGTAAACCCCTCTACAAGTCCCTATTCAGCAAGAACAACTCGCCGGAAACTTTCTGCAACTCGCCGGAAAACCGAACCCCTTCGTCTTTATGCCTTACTCTAAAAACAGAACATCTAGAGCTCATACCGAAGCCACCCACACTCACCTCAAACTTCTTGAAGATCCTCTGTCGCAAGATACACGTCGCCGGAATAACCTGCTGTCATCGGAAACTCGCCGGCGAAACAGGGGATCTCTGTTCGGTATATCTTACACCTAATCTCTCTCGTTTTTATTAATCTCATATGTAGTTAATTGCAATTTGCTAAAGAAATTGATGAATATATCGAAACAGTCGGGATTGGTTTCTGGGTTAAGTTCAACGAAGAAGATGAAGTTTCGGTTATATATATATTTAATAAAAATCGAGTTATATCTCGGGTTAGACACACAGTCCAGCGGTGGACTGTGTGCAAACAATATGCACACGTCGCGAGTTCGATTCCTGTCCCAACCTCACTCTCTTGAAATAAAAATGCCTTTTTTTAACTGAACCGGATCCACTCGCAGTTAACTGTTAAGTATAATAAAAACCAGAATATTTACCAAGTTAGACACACAGTCCAGCAGTGGACTGTGTGCCAAACTAAACCACATGTCCCGGGTTCGAGACCTGTGGGGATCACCAAGTCGATACAATTAAACCCTTTTTAAAATAAATTATTTTCGGATTAACTGAACTAGTGTATAAATATAATTAAAAACAGAAATATTTCGGGTTAGACACGTAGCTCAGTTGGTAGAGCTGCGTGCACGCGTACGGGAGGTCACGGGTTCGAGTCTCATTCAGTGCAACGATATAACCGACCGAACCGGTCAACGGTCAGCGGTCAACAAGTCATGGTCAACGGTCAAAAGTCAACATTTTTTTATTATTTTTATTTATTTATTTAAATTAAAAATCAATTAAAAATACTTAAAAATAACATTTTTAAAGTTAGAAAATAGCCTTAAACTCACAAAAATATATCCAAAAATCCTACTAAAATTGATTAATAAAATCCGCTTATTTACCGAACCATTATGTTATTATCTAGGTTAGTTTATTCGTGGTTAAATCCAACTTCGTGCGCACTCATCATCAATCCAAGAAACGCAACCACTGTGAGTGAATCTTACAACTCTCCTTTTTATTACACGTTTTGGGGTGTATCATGTGTCGCTTAAACTAATTCGTTAATTCAAACTCGTGCTATACCATATTATGATCTAAACTTAGAACGTAAATATTGTTTGTAGTTATGTATTACATATTGTCAAGTTGTATGCAAATTATTCGTTAGGCCCCTCAGTTCCTCGTGGGAGACGAGTTGAACAACGCGTGCCTTAAAACTCATTCACTAGGCCCATCAGTTCGTAGAACAACGCGTGCCTCAAAACTCATTCATTAGGCCCATCAGTTCCTCGTGGGAGACGAGTTGAGCAACGCGTGCCTCAAAACAATCTATTATTGTATGTGTGTGCATTATTTAATATTAAATGTTTTGTGAATAAGTTTACATCTATATTTACTCATATGTGGTTATGCACTTTATTTTATAATCAATTCAATAAACTTGTTCAAATGTTTTTCATAGGATTCACTCGCCAACTTTTTGTTGATCCAAAAACCATTTTTACACATGATACAGGTGAGCAGGATGAAGCAAGGAAAAACATAGGAAATGCCTTAGAAGAAAATAATGAAGTCTAGAAAGATGTGTAGAACATGTTGTAATTATGATTGTATGATTCCCTTTAAATTGTAATAACAAATATGAAACGTTATAATAAATGTCATGAGCTTTGATGAAAACCCAATCATGCCCCGATCACCTTTTTCCGCTGCGGGTCGGGGTGTGACATGAACATGTCAACGAGACAAAGACTGACACCCGTCAGTCTTTGTCTGCCGATCGGACCAGGGGTGTGAAAATAAGGCAAGGGTGTGTGAATATCATGGTCCATTGTTAATACCCTATTCCGGGTATTGGAAAATCATATATCAAGAGAAACCGGGTAGGGTTCAGGTACGGGTATTGAAGAGAAAAGTCACCCTATGTAACCCGGGTAGAGTATAATCGGGTATTGGAACTGAGTATGGATCCGGGTATTAATACCCGATTTAAAAAATGTTTTTATTTTTATTTTACATAAACATAAATGAGTTTAGAAATTAATTTTATTTGGTTTGTAAAAGCAATTAAAAACAAATTTACAATAACAAAAATTCAATCAAATACAAACTATTTGTTTTATAATATGCATTTCGAAAAAACTTGAATATAAAAGTTGCAAAGTAAACATAAAAAATTTACCTTAAAAATTCGAGTATTCTATCGGGTATTAAAAAACTGGTATCGGGTATAACCGTGTTCGGGTATAGGGTATGACCGGTTCCGGGTATTTTCAGGTATAAATCGGGCACGGTTTCGGTTACGTGTATTGAGTTCAAAATGTATACCCTATCCATACCTTACAGGTAGAGTCGGGTTCGGTTACAGGTATACAATACCCGGGTACAAAAATCACCGGTTTCGGGTTTTTTTATCAGGTCCGGTTCCGGGTTCGGATTTTTTGTGCACCTCTAAAGAAAGATGGGTATTCAGGATAGTCATCAGGAATCATTAACGCTATGTGTTGTGTCTTATCGTTTCACGTTTTTTCACTCTACGTCATCACCATATAAGAATAAGCTCTCATACGTTTTTTTTTCACATTTGATGTATAATCGTTTTACAAGTTTTCACTCCCCAAGAGTACAATACCCATTAAAACAATAATCAAACTCTATAAAAACTAAACTTCCCAATAGTCCAATACCCATTAAAACAATAATTAAACTCGTAAAAACTAAACTTAAAATTTCACTAGCCAATAGTCCAATACCCATTAAAACAATAACTAAACTCTAGAAAAACTAAACTTAAAAAAGAAAAGTGGAAAGTGGGGTGTGGTGGAATTTTTTGATTGGTTATTACCATTAATTCCTAAGCGAAAAGTGAAGGTTAGAGACATATCTTCAGTGCCGAAGCGTAAGATTTCCAACCAGAGGCTCGTAAGTCTCCAGACCTAAAATTATACCTAAAAATTTATAAAACTGGGGGTCGAAAACGTATATACCTAAAAAATTCTATACGAAAACTGTAAATAATATTTTCCTTGAATATTAGCCAATAATACTAGGCTATAGATAAGCTTTACAATGAGGGAAATAAGGAATTCAAAACTACCTAACAAACTTACGTAGAAAACTACGAACAAGATATTAACATATATTCACAATATTATACAAAATAACAAACCAATAATATCATAAAGATATTATCGGTTAACACTACATACCGATCACTACTGAGCGAAAAGTTCGGGGGGTTGGGCGCCCCCGACCTACGCCCATGTTCATCTTCACTCCACTTTTTCACAAACCTTTGGGCGGTGTATAAGGGCATGAAAGAGGGTTAAACTTGTAATGAATATGAATTTGGAGATTTACAGAATCTATTGGTTGCTCGATCTATGAAGCTAAAGAAGCTCAATGTTGGAGTTGATCCGAAAGTTTGCAAACATGTAAGTGAATATGTTATTATGTTATCAGTTTTGTGATTTGAAATGTATATTTGAAATGTATATACTGTTGATGTTGTTTGATTTGTTGAGTAGTTTATTATGGTGATTATTGTGTGGTGTCTAATTTTTTTGGATATGAATAGTTTTTAATCGATTTGAGGTTACTATGAAAAGTAGTATTTTGGTTAGGACTGGTTAAGTGTAATAGGCTTTATGTGCTATTGGTTAATGCTTATGTTAACAGCTAGCTAATCCACTTGTTTGAGCTTTTGTTCATCCATCATTAACTTTTCAAGTTTGGGGATCAGAATTAATGATGGAAGCATAAAGTTCACTCAACTATGTATTAGTGGAATAATTATAAGGATTATTAGGCTTTATGTATGAAAGTAATCTATAAGTTCATTGAGGATCAGAGGTTTGTGATCTGAAATACAAGTGTTCAATATTGGCATGAAGATATTCATGCAAATGAAAGTAAATGCAGAGTGAAATCCATCTACCGAAGCTTTTGAGGTATTTGTTCAAATGAATAAAGATATTGAGGTTGCTGACAGTTTCAGCTCTAATCAAGTAAATAACCAACCATTTAGAGGGTTGCGTAAGATATGATCAACTTGAAGCTTGTGTGGGGAATTAAGTCTGTAGAAGAAACTATCAAAGATAAATTTACTTCTTCCAGGATATGTAAATTTACTTCTGCACTTTGGTACATCTAGGAAATTTCTATCAACTTCAACAAAATAAAAGCAAAAGCCTATTAGAGAAAGAGAGGCAACTTGTCTCAAGTTCATTCATTTTAAGTTATTTGTAATTTTTTTAATGAAGAAATAGTCATAATCCTTTACTCTTATATATTTGATATTGTATTGATGCTTAAGGAGTTCAATCATGTACTACTATTTGGTCGCTTTGGAAACAAAGGAATGGCAAATCTTTAAGGGCATAAAGATTGATAGAATGCAAGAGGAGATCATCTCCTCCCTGTTCAATTGGATCAAAACCAAGAGAATTAGAACTGGAGCAACTGGGTTTGACCCTCTTTGTAATATGTAGTTAATATAAGTTTAATATAAATTTAATTGGGTTTGACCCTCTTTGTAATATGTAGTTAATATAAATTTAATTGGGTTTGACCCTCTTTGTAATAAGTTCAAGATCAGAAAATTCAATGATGTTACAACGGATGCAAATTGTAGTTTACCCCAGTTAATAATATAAGCTTATTATGTTCAACCTTAAATATAACTTGAGGAGGATCATCTAGATTTTTCAATTAGAGCCAATGATATGGTTGTTACTTACAATATAGAGCCCATGATATGGTTGTTACTTGTTAGTTTATAAAAGATATTTACAACATATGGATTTCTTAAAAGTGTCTTTTTTTTCTTCCTTTTGTTGAGGACTTAAGTCTGAATATTTATAAGTGTGATTTTTTTTTATAAAACTTACATACTTTATTATTATTATCCTTCTAGTATACTTTCCCACAAAAAATATCCTAAGGTGGCCCATGCCCCAACCCATCGGAATTAAAGAGTCAACTTAAAAGTACTATACAAAATAGCCGTGGGGTCCTGAGTTCTCGTCCACTTGGATCACCTGTTTAAAGGTAGTAGAGGTGCACAAATTGGGGTTTTTTTTTTAATAATACCTAGTTTAAGGTATGGAATCGGTTCTAGGTATGTCAGGTATTGAGGGAAACCAGATAGGGTTTGGGTACGTGTATTGAGGAGAAAAACAATACCCTATGTACCTGGGTAGGGTATGATCGGGTTCGGGTATTGGTATGACCCATAGAGGTTCCGGGTATTTTCGGGTATTAACCGGATACGTTTTCAGGTACGGGTATTGAACTCAAAATGTGTGCCATATCCATCCTCTACGGGTAGGGTCGGATTAGGTTACGAATAAAAAATACCCGGGTACAAAAATAACCGATTTCAAATTTTTTTCTCAAGCCTGATTCCAAATACATAGCTTTTTTTTTGCGCACCTCTAAAAGGTAGGCATCATCAGTCATCACAAACATACAACTTTTACCTAAGTTTTTAAACTAACAATATTGTAAACTTTAAGTTCAAATTTTAGATTTTTTTCTCCAACAAAAGAAATTTAAATATTTTATATATTTTTCCTACAATAAAAATGCAGGTAATTAAAAATTTAGTATAAAACATGACGTGACAAAGTTTTCCTTGGTGTTTTTAGGTTTTCAGCCGAATTTTTTTTTTTTTACTGTTTCTGAATGATGTGTGTTTTTATATGTGCTTTGTGTATGCATAGGTTGGTCATTATCTATTTAATTTAATTAAAAACAGAAACGGATTGGTTCTACACATAGTTTATGTATGAGTTTGAAAACGAATTGCATACTCTGCAATCTGCATCGATTCATTATTTAAAGTTTGACCAAGACCCTTCCACACACTATATGTATGATTTTTCTAAAATATTAAAATGCAATAAATGAGCATGTTGAACGAACGTATATTTAATTTTAATTAGACTTCCTTTGGAATATAGAAATATCAAGTTTTAATTTCATTTTTGAATTATATGAGTAAAGATAAAGCATGAAAAGAAGACCATATGTGTAAATGGTAATGACGTATGAAGCTTAAGAGTCGTGCATGCATACATTTATTTCGTCAATACCGACTTATATTCATGTGATCCGTGACTGCAACTTACATATAATCTTTTCCCTTGTATCATCGCCAATCTAAAACATAAAAAAAACTAAGAATTATGAAGAAAAGGTAATCTAAAACATAAAAAAAAAACTAAGAATTATGAAGAATAGGTACACTACTAGAAAATTGTTATTATTCCTATCAAAATTTCTTACGCATTTCCTACGAACGAAAATGCCGACACTTCTCCTACGAAATTCCGCTGAACAAGAAAGAAGGGGCGGAACCTGAGGGGGGTCAAGAGGGTCCGTTGACCCTCCGGTCACCGGAACTTTTTGAATTTTTATTTGTAAATTTTGAGCTTTTGAAGAACAAACTTAGAGATGGACCCCCTAATTTGAACCAATATAGAATATAAGCTTATGATGACCCCCTAACTAAATCGTTCTGGTTCCGCCACTGCAAGAAAAGGTCTCAGTTTTGTGGCAAAAAAGCGACAAATTGGTTTGAGTAGGAATAGTGCCGGAACTTTCCGATGGATTGGAATTCGTTTTCATTTTAAACATTAGTCGGAAATTAACGTAGGAATAGTAGCAGTTTTCTTTTAGTGGTAAAACAAAAAGAGCTTTTAGACCTAACAAATATCAACTTGTTACATGTATATAAAATGTATGTGATGGTGTTAATTTAACTCTGGATCGTTAATATACTCAATATCATATGCATAGAAGTGATATACCAAAAAAAACTTGAAATCATATAAAAGGATACAAAAAAAATGAAAGCTATTTTTGTGGATGATACGAAGCAACGTTTATTTTATGTCATGCATGGCGTGTATGTTGATTGCAACATATTAGACCATAGTGGTGTTCACAGTTTGGTTTCAAACCGTGAAACATTTCAAACCGGTCATCGATTCGGTTTCACGGTCGCTTTTTTTAGTTATATTTCAGTCGGTCGGTTTCAATATTTGTAAACCGTAGCAAATGGTTTGGTTTACGGTTTATAGCAAAAACCTGTAACATACGTCGAAAAACGGGATTTCAAAACCCGCTTCGTTTATTAACCGAACAATCAGTTTTAAACTTTTGTTGTTTATTTATGTTTTATTTTAATTTTAAACGATACATAATTAATAAACAAATTAGAAGATATAAATTATAATTGTTAAAAGATAAAAATAAATTTATTAAAAAGGAAAACCGGCTGCCGGGAGTCGAACCCGGGTCAGCCGGAAATCCACAATGACTTAACATTCACTCATCCAACCGCTCCGCCACTTTAGTTATTTGATATCATATCGAATCAATTAATTCAAATAATAAAACACGGAAGTCAAATTCAGTCAAAATCGCGCCCAATTTTGCAGTCGTCGGAAATCCCGACGACTACGTCGATAATTAACGTTTTCTTCCAATTTAACCGAAGAATTAAACTTGACGACGGTTATAACCGACGTCTGAACCCGCGACACCAGTCGTAACCGCCGGAGAACGGCTGACTTTGAATCGAGACTGAATTCAGACCTCATGCATCTCGATTTCTCCCTATAAATTCACCCACAATCCACTGGTAGCCTTTTCGCTTAAAATCGCACCTTTTCTCGACGAAAATTCACTCGCCGGAAAATATCTGCAAGTCGCCGGAAAACCGAGACTCACATCCACACGGTAATTTCTTCGACTCTTTCTGTTTCAATCATTTGATTAAACTGTCACTAACACAAATCCACCATCATAATCAATCCCAGTCAACGTTGTCGAAATTCTTACCTTCGCTGGAAAATTTCTGAAACTTCCGGAAACACACTGAGAGCTGGTATGATCTTTCAAACTTCTGTTAAACTTTGTTTAAGTATCTCAATTTCATAAATAATCGAACGGAACTGTTAATTGATGTTAACAGCCGGAGTTCACTATCAGAGCCGACGGACCTCTGCCGGAATTCTGTGAAAAACACTGATCGGTACATCCTTTCCCCCAAAACTCTCTCCATTCGTTACCTTTAAATTACTTATAAAGTTTGAAAACCAAATTAGGCATAAATCAGTCAAAACAGTCGGACTTTGTTTTCTGGGTAAAGTTAACGAAGAAGACGAAGACGGGGCATAATATAAGGTTAATTAAAATCGGTTTAATGAACGGGTTAGACACACAGTCCAGCGGTGGACTGTGTGCAAACATATACACATACGACGCGAGTTCGAATCCTGTCCCAGCCTTACTCTCTTGTTATAAAAATGCCTTTTTAACTGAACCGGGTTAACTCTCAAAATCATGTTAAGTATAATAAAACCGAGTTATTAACCAGGTTAGACACACAGTCCAGCGGTGGACTGTGTGCACGTTAACCCACAGGTCCCGGGTTCGAGACCTGTGG
Source organism: Scalesia atractyloides (assembly GCA_947069175.1). Lineage (NCBI taxonomy): Eukaryota > Viridiplantae > Streptophyta > Magnoliopsida > Asterales > Asteraceae > Scalesia > Scalesia atractyloides. The sequence continues at coordinate 27,325 of CAMTDV010000140.1, read as the reverse complement.
TCAGCACCGGTTCGATACATTTAAAATCCTTTTTAAAAATAATGATTTTCGGATTTAACTAAATAGTATATAAGTATAATTAAAAACAGAATTATTTCGGGTTAGACACGTATCTCAGTTGGTAGAGCTGCGTGCACGCGTACGGGAGGTCACAAGTTCGAACCTCACTCAGCGCAAACAAATACAAGGCCCGAACAGGTCAAAGGTCAAAGTCATGGTCAACGGTCAACGGTCAAAGTCAAAAAGTCAACATTTTTTATTATTTTTATTTATTTATTTAATTTAAAAATCAATTAAAAATACTTAAAAATAACGTTTTTAAAGTTAGAAAGTAGCCTTAAACTCACAAAAATATATCCAAAAATCCTATTAAAATAGTTAATAAAATCCACATACTTACCGTACCTTTTCGTTATTTATTTGGTTAGTTATCTCTCGTCGATCAATCCTCTAAACTCGTGCGCATTCAACACCTTCAAACAAACGCACCCAATGTGAGTGAATCTCTACCAATTCCCCGTTTTAATCACATTTTGGGGTGTATCATGTGTCGCTATTTATTTATTATATTAAACACTTGTGCATCCATCATGTCCATGATCAAATGTGTATTCGATATGTATCGTTTGTTTGTGTGGTTGAAGTTTAGATTTAATTTATCATTTCAGTACATACATTTCATAGGCCGCCGCTCCCCATTACCTATGAGCGTGAGCTGTTCCCCATTACCTATGAGCATGAACCAGGCGTTGCCAACATAAGATCGGCTCCGTTTGATTGAGCCTTGATCTCACATACATTAGCATAGGCCGTTCGTTCCCCATTACCTATGAGCGTGAACGAGACGTTGCCAACATATACATTGTCATTCTTATTTCATGCTTAAGCAAGGTGGTTTGTGATTGTTATGTCTAAATACATTTGTTCATATATGATTATTGCACAATTTTCCTAAATTAATTACAATAATGAATTAATAACAAATGTTTTTAACAAGGTTCACTCGCCAACTTTTGTTGACCCAAAATTTCCCATTTTTACACATGATACAGGTGATCAAGTTGAAGCAAGAAACATATAGGACGGCTTAGAAGAATAAACCAGTTTAGATTATGGATTGTTTAGTTAAATTTTTCCCTTCCTTGTATTGTATGAATTTGACTTGAACTTTGAAATGTAATTTGAATTTAATAAATATGAAACATATTAGTAAACATCATGAGCTTTGGTGATAACCCAATTATGCCCCGACTCTTATTCCGCTGCGGGTCGGGGTGTGACAGATTGGTATCAGAGCCATGACTATAGGGATATAGGATAGGTTATTAGACCCTTAGAGCCTATACTATAGTTGCTTAGAATTTTTAAATTTTTGTGTGTTACATGCAAAATTCATGATGTTTATATGCTTTATGTTTATTGTTACATTCAATGATATGAAAGCATGTTTATAAGTACATATTATTATACAATGCCTATCATAAATCATATTCTCATAACATATCATATCCATGGGAACACACACCTCACAAATTATACGATTGTTACAATGATTTTTGTGTTTTCAAATCACATCAAAGTGAGTTCTCATGACGGGCATGTAGTAACTGGAAGGGTACGAGTACCGGTAGTCGGAATGTCCTGTCTAGGCTTGGCATTCGTATAAATCCAAAATAAAGGACCAGTTTGCCTACCTGTGGACTAACGATGAGAGTACGAAGGACCTATTAGGCCAAAGCATGCTATACCAAACGTTGTGTGAACTAACCCCACTTTGAGTTGTCATTGTGTCTATACCTGGACACCCTCCGACCATACATCTCGTAAACATATTTCGTGGTTTTCATTCGGGTGATACGAGTGTTAAATCGCCAATACCAATGTGAATCCTACTAAGCCAATAGTCATGGGGGCCCACATGACTATACCGGCGATAGTATGGGGGACATTTGAGGCCCAACATGAGCAAACCCAAGACATCCTATGGATGTAGTTGCATTATTGATATTTATGTTAATTTCATTTTCTTTAAGACACATGACACCTAAACACTCCATAAACTCACCATCTTCCTATGTATATTCCTGTAGATGTCGGGTAGGCAGCTACGTGGAGGACGAAAGTCAGGAAGGTCAAACGAACGCTTGGCCACTCCAATTGCAAAACAAATGGCCGCAGTGCTTCCTGATATTGTAATTCAAGTTCAACAAGCTCTCACCGCAAATCCTGTTAACCCACCAAATCAAGAGGATCAAAACATCGACAACCCTTCCTCCAAGAAGTGCTCCTACAAGCACTTCAAGTCTTGCGATCCCCAAAATTCGAAGGGACCGAAGGTGTCACCGCTCTCCTCCATTGGTTTGAGGAAATGGAAAACACCTTCCTAAATTGCGACTGTCCCGAGGATCGCAAGGTACGTTACGCAACCGGGAGATTATTTGGGGTAGCCCTGACCTGGTGGAACACCGAGAAGGGTAAAAGAGGAATTGAAGACGCTATGGCCTTAACCTGGGAAGAGTTAAGGGAAATGATGACAAAACGCTTCTACCCAAGAAGCGAACTCAAGAAGTTGGAGGACGAATTCCACTCGCAGAAGCAAAAGGAAGGGGATCATGCTTCCTACAACAAAAGATTTCTTGAGCTGAACCAGATGGTTCCTAACTTGTTCACCCCCGTGTACTGCTTGGTTGAACACTATATTCGAGGCCTTCCCTCGAAGATTCAAGACTCAATCCTCAGCACTTCGCCTGCAACCCTTGAAGCCGCTATCGAATTAGCCACCGAACTTACAGAGAACCGCATCAGAAACGGTAAATTCAAAGGGGAGAAAAAGAAAGCCCCGTTGAGGGCCAAACTTCAAACCATTCCACCTCCTCCTCAAAATTTTCAAACAAGAGGAAGCGAAATACCAAAAATTTTGCTGTCACCCAAACAAATTCCCCAATCTCTGCTTCACCCATCACACAAGTCGCTCCTTCACCCGCACCATACAAAAGGCAATACTCTGGCCCTTACCCAAAATGCACCCGTTGTCTATACCATCACTCCCCCGAACACCCCTGTCAATATTGCACCGGTTGTGGCCGTGCAGGTCACACCATCCAAACCTGCCGCTCGCTACATCGAATGAACCGCAACCAACCCATAACCCAAACCCACCATCTAATAATGGGTCAAGCCCAACAACCCCTACTACCACCACCTACACAACATACAGCCCAAACCTACTACCAACCCAACTACCCCATGATGCAATCCATGCGGGCTTGCTACAATTGTGGAGACCCAAACCACTTTAGAAACACATGTCCACGCTTGGTGAACATCATACATGCTCAAGCTCAAGCAAATCCGGTGAACCAAGCTAACCAAGCTCCTCCACCTGCTAGAGGAAGAGCATTCAACATCAACGCCAACCAAGCTAGGGCCGACAACAACGTGGTTAACGGTACGTTTCTCGTCAATGGTAGTTATGCATCCGTGTTATTTGATACTGGCGCGGATAAGAGTTTTGTGTCCTTAGAATTTGAACCCATCCTCAACCAAACTCGTGATAGACTTATGGAATCCATAACGGTAGAAGTTGCTGACGGAAAACCGGTCTCATTAAACTCCATTATCCGAAACTGTACTCTTACTCTAAATGATCACGATTTTCCTGTTGACCTCATTCCTATGAAGTTGGGAAGTTTTGACATTATAATCGGCATGGACTGGCTCAGCCAACATCATGATGAAGTAGTATGCCGTGAGAAGTTCATTCGCATTCCTCTTGCAGACGGTCAAACTCTACGAATCTTTGGAGAAACCCCTTCGAAAGGACTCAAGCTGATGTCCTGTCTTCAGGCCCGAAAATACCTCCGCAAGAATTATGTGGCATTCCTAACTCACGTTGTCAAGAAGGGAGACCAAGAGAAGAAACTCGAAGATATACCCGTAGTGAAAGAATTCCCACAAGTTTTTCCCGACGACATCGCAGGACTTCCTCCCAAGAGAGAAGTCGAATTTCGCATCGATCTTATACCTGGCGCTACACCCGTCGCGAAATCTCCTTATAGGTTATCCCCATCCGAAATGCAAGAGCTGGCCATTCAATTACAAGAACTGACCGACAAAGGATTCATACGTCCTAGCTCATCGCCTTGGGGTGCACCTGTTCTGTTTGTAAAGAAGAAAGATGGGACGTTTCGCATGTGTATCGATTCAGGGAACTCAACAAATTAACGGTCAAGAATCGCTATCCTTTACCTCGTATCGATGATCTTCTAGACCAACTCCAGGGTGCCACTTGTTTTTCGAAGATCGACCTTCGTTCCGGCTATCACCAACTCAGGGTACATGAAGAGGACGTCCCAAAGACCGCCTTCCGAACTCGTCATGGTCACTATGAATTCATGGTTATGCCATTTGGTCTGACCAACGCTCCAGCCGTCTTCATGGACCTAATGAACAGAGTTTGCAAACCCTATCTCGATCGCTTTGTTATAGTCTTCATCGACGATATTTCTCATCTACTCAAAGTCTAAGACTGATCATGAAAGACACCTTCGACTCATCCTCACACTCTTGAGAACCGAAAAGCTCTACGCTAAATTCTCCAAATGCGAATTCTGGTTAAAAGAAGTACAGTTCCTTGGTCATGTCGTCAATGACAAGGGAATTCATGTCGACCCCGCAAAGATCAAAGCAGTGCAAGAATGGCAAGCGCCACGTACCCCAACCGAAGTGAGATCTTTCCTTGGTTTGGCTGGTTACTATCGTCGTTTCATATCAAATTTCTCTCGTATCGCTGTACCACTCACGGCTTTAACACATAAAGGAAAACCCTTCGCATGGGGACCTAAACAAGAAGAAGCCTTCCAAACCCTCAAGCAAAAGCTTTGTGACGCACCTATCCTCACACTCCCGAAGGTTGCGATGACTTTGTAGTTTATTGCGACGCATCAGGGCAGGGACTAGGCTGTGTTTTAATGCAAAGGGGAAAAGTGATAGCCTATGCTTCTAGGCAGCTCAAAACTCATGAGAAGAACTACACTACTCACGACCTGGAATTTGGAGTCGTTGTGTTCGCTCTTAAGATATGGAGACATTACCTCTATGGTACCAAGTGTGAAATTTACACTGACCACAAGAGCCTCCAGCATATTTTTAACCAAAAGGAGCTGAATATGAGGCAACGAAGATGGGTCGAACTTCTTAATGACTACGACTGTGAAATTCGGTATCATCCCGGCAAAGCAAATGTGGTGGCCGATGCACTCAGTCGAAAGGGTTATGCGAACTCCATTCGTCTTCTATGTTCGCAAATCATGACCAACATCAAAGACCAAATCCGAGAAGCTCGACATGTTTCCATAACAGAATACGACATACGCAATGAGTTATCTTGTGGAGCAGAACTCAAAATCGAAACAAAATCTGACGGCATTCTGTATTATCTAGATCGCATATGGATTCCTGATCACAACAACCTTCGCGATACCCTTATGAAAGAGGCGCACAAAACACGATACTCTGTACACCCAGGAGCCGACAAGATGTATCAGGACCTTCGATACACCTACTGGTGGCCTGGCATGAAGAAGGATATTGTTGTTTTTGTTTCCAAATGCCTTACCTGTTCTAAAGTGAAAGCTGAACATCAAAGACCCTCAGGACTCCTAGTCCAACCCGAAATACCTGTGTGGAAGTGGGAAAACATAACCATGGACTTCATTACCGGGTTACCTCGCACCTCCGGTGGGTATGACAATATATGGGTAATCATTAATCGTCTCACAAAATCAGCTCACTTCATTCCGATTCGCGAAGACTTTAAGAATGAGAAACTAGCCCGTATCTACATCAGCGAAATCGTAAGCCGTCATGGTGTACCGTTAAGCATTATATCAGATCGTGATGGTCGTTTCACTTCACGAACATGGCAAGCTGTACAAGCCGCTTTGGGTACACGATTAGATCTCAGTACCGCTTATCATCCCCAAACTGATGGTCAATCTGAACGCACCATTCAAACTCTTGAAGACATGCTTCGAGCATGTGTTATAGACTTCAAAGGGAATTGGGACGCTCACCTACCATTAGTTGAATTTTCGTACAACAACAGCTTCCATTCAAGTATCGGCATGGCACCTTTCGAAGCGTTATATGGTCGTAAATGCCGATCACCTATATGTTGGCACGAAATTGGAGAAGCTCAAATCACTGGTCCAGAAATAATACAAGAAACAACAGACAAGATTCATCAAATCCGAAACAACCTTTTAGCGTCACAAAGTCGTCAAAAGAGCTATGCTGACAAGCGACGAAAGCCCTTGGAATTTAACATTGGTGACCAAGTACTTTTAAAAGTAACGCCGTGGAATGGAGTAGTTCGTTTTGGCCAAAAAGGCAAGCTAGCACCACGCTACGTAGGTCCTTTCAAGATACTCGAAAGAGTAGGACCTGTAGCATACAAGCTTGACCTACCAGAGGAACTCAATAGAATTCATCCCACATTCCACATATCGAACTTGAAGAAGTGCCTCGCCGATGAGAACCTCCATATCCCTCTGGAAGACATTCAAGTCGATGAATCTATGCATTTCATTGAAAGACCAGTAGAAATTATGGACTTCGGGGAAAAACGTTTAAGACGAAGCCGCATTCCAATTGTCAGGGTACGCTGGGAGTCGAAACGAGGACCTGAGTTTACTTGGGAACGTGAAGACTCAATGCGCGAGAAATACCCACATCTTTTTCCTGTAACTACTACTACTTAAATTTCGGGACGAAATTTCTGAAAGTAGGGGATAATGTAACATACGTCGAAAACGGGATTTCAAAACCCGCTTCGTTTATTAACCGAACAATCTGTTTTAAACTTTTGTTGTTTATTTATGTTTTATTTTAATTTTAAACGATACATAATTAATAAACAAATTAGAAGATATAAATTATAATTGTTAAAAGATAAAAATAAATTTATTAAAAAGGAAAACCGGCTGCCGGGAGTCGAACCCGGGTCAGTCGGAAATCCACAATGACTTAACATTCACTCATCCAACCGCTCCGCCACTTTAGTTATTTGATATCATATCGAATCAATTAATTCAAATAATAAAACACGGAAGTCAAATTCAGTCAAAATCGCGCCCAATTTTGCAGTCGTCGGAAATCCCGACGACTACGTCGATAATTAACGTTTTCTTCCAATTTAACCGAAGAATTAAACTTGACGACGGTTATAACCGACGTCTGAACCCGCGACACCAGTCGTAACCGCCGGAGAACGGCTGACTTTGAATCGAGACTGAATTCAGACCTCATGCATCTCGATTTCTCCCTATAAATTCACCCACAATCCACTGGTAGCCTTTTCGCTTAAAATCGCACCTTTTCTCGACGAAAATTCACTCGCCGGAAAATATCTGCAAGTCGCCGGAAAACCGAGACTCACATCCACACGGTAATTTCTTCGACTCTTTCTGTTTCAATCATTTGATTAAACTGTCACTAACACAAATCCACCATCATAATCAATCCCAGTCAACGTTGTCGAAATTCTTACCTTCGCTGGAAAATTTCTGAAACTTCCGGAAACACACTGAGAGCTGGTATGATCTTTCAAACTTCTGTTAAACTTTGTTTAAGTATCTCAATTTCATAAATAATCGAACGGAACTGTTAATTGATGTTAACAGCCGGAGTTCACTATCAGAGCCGACGGACCTCTGCCGGAATTCTGTGAAAAACACTGATCGGTACATCCTTTCCCCCAAAACTCTCTCCATTCGTTACCTTTAAATTACTTATAAAGTTTGAAAACCAAATTAGGCATAAATCAGTCAAAACAGTCGGACTTTGTTTTCTGGGTAAAGTTAACGAAGAAGACGAAGACGGGGCATAATATAAGGTTAATTAAAATCGGTTTAATGAACGGGTTAGACACACAGTCCAGCGGTGGACTGTGTGCAAACATATACACATACGACGCGAGTTCGAATCCTGTCCCAGCCTTACTCTCTTGTTATAAAAAATGCCTTTTTAACTGAACCGGGTTAACTCTCAAAATCATGTTAAGTATAATAAAACCGAGTTATTAACCAGGTTAGACACACAGTCCAGCGGTGGACTGTGTGCACGTTAACCCACAGGTCCCGGGTTCGAGACCTGTGGTCAGCACCGGTTCGATACATTTAAAATCCTTTTTAAAAATAATGATTTTCGGATTTAACTAAATAGTATATAAGTATAATTAAAAACAGAATTATTTCGGGTTAGACACGTATCTCAGTTGGTAGAGCTGCGTGCACGCGTACGGGAGGTCACAAGTTCGAACCTCACTCAGCGCAAACAAATACAAGGCCCGAACCGGTCAAAGGTCAAAGTCATGGTCAACGGTCAACGGTCAAAGTCAAAAAGTCAACATTTTTTTATTATTTTTATTTATTTATTTAATTTAAAAATCAATTAAAAATACTTAAAAATAACGTTTTTAAAGTTAGAAAGTAGCCTTAAACTCACAAAAATATATCCAAAAATCCTATTAAAATAGTTAATAAAATCCACATACTTACCGTACCTTTTCGTTATTTATTTGGTTAGTTATCTCTCGTCAATCAATCCTCTAAACTCGTGCGCATTCAACACCTTCAAACAAACGCACCCAATGTGAGTGAATCTCTACCAATTCCCCATTTTAATCACATTTTGGGGTGTATCATGTGTCGCTATTTATTTATTATATTAAACACTTGTGCATCCATCATGTCCATGATCAAATGTGTATTCGATATGTATCGTTTGTTTGTGTGGTTGAAGTTTAGATTTAATTTATCATTTCAGTACATACATTTCATAGGCCGCCGCTCCCCATTACCTATGAGCGTGAGCTGTTCCCCATTACCTATGAGCGTGAACCAGGCGTTGCCAACATAAGATCGGCTCCGTTTGATTGAGCCTTTGTCACACCCCGACCCGCAGCGGAAATAAGAGTCGGGGCATAATTGGGTTATCACCAAAGCACATGACATTTACTATTATGTTTCATAATTAAATGAAGTCAAAGTTACATTTCTCAAACCTTCAAACATGTTCATTCATTACAAAGGAAAATAACCAAACATAATAATCCCAAACACTAAATCATTTTATTTCTTCTAATCCAGGTCCTACGTGTTCCTAGCTGCTGCTGGTTCACCTGTATCATGTGTAAAATGGGAGGTTTTTGGGTCAACATAAGTTGGCGAGTGAACCTTATAGATAAACATTTAATAATGATTTTCTGGTTAGTTTATCAATAAAATATTGTGCATAATCATAAAAGAGCATATGTATGAAATCAAGCAATGGCAACATCGGTTACAATTATAACATACATTAATAATTGATAACATACATGATCATACCAACATCATATGATAATTAACATAAATGAACTGTGAGATCAAGGCTCAATCAAACGGAGCCGATCGTATTGCATGAACTGAAATGTAAATTGAACTGTGCACTCAAGGCTCAATCAAACGGAGCCGAGCGTATTGCATGAACTTGAAATGTAAATAACCGATCAAGGCTCAATCAAACGGAGCCGATCGTGCGGGCACGCCCTGACCAACCACATAATAAAATGGGGATCAAACTCAACCTCGAGGGATGGGGAGTTACGGCCTCAGCAATTGCATGTACTGAAATAATAACTTGCAAACAATTCTAACTACTGAACAGCAACAACTAACACACATGTCATGATATGATATATGCACAATAACTTGGTTATAATAAGTAAATGAATAAGACACATGATACACCCCAAAAATATGATTAAAACGGGGAATTTGAAGGGTTCACTCACATTGGGTGCGTTGGATTTGAATTGGTGAGATGCGCACGATTTGGACGAAACGAGATAACAAGGAATCACTGACCTAGATAATAATAGGAAAAAATATATTAAATGGATGGATTTTATTAAAGATTTTTAATGGGATTTTTAGATATAATTTTTGTGATTTTATGGCTATTTTCTATCCTTAAAAATGTTATTTTTAAGTATTTTTAATTGATTTTTAATTTAAATAAAACAAATAATTATTTAAAAAAAATAATATTTTTTTTACTGTTTGACCGTTGACCGTTGACCGTTGACCGGTTCGGTCAGCGGTAATTCTTGCGCCGAGCGGGATTCGAACCTGTGACCTTCCGTTCACGCGCACGTAGCTCTACCAACTGAGCTACGTGACTAACCCGATAAAAATCTAGTTTTAATTATATTAATACACTTATTCGAATTTACCGAAAATTCCTTTATTTTACAAAACGTTTTATTCTCATCGAACCGGCGTGTGGGACGGAACTCGATCGCGTGACGTGCAGTTTGTGTTGCACACAGTCCACCGCTGGACTGTGTGTCTAACCCGGTTATATCCTTGAATTATATTATACTTAACAACTACTCAATCTAACCCGGTTAGTTTTATGAATAAAAAGGAATGTTATTACGCAGCGTGTGTGTGTAGCAAGGATCGAACTCGGGACTCGTATATAAACTTTGCACACAGTCCACCGCTGGACTGTGTGTCTAACCCGTTAACTATCCGAATTTTATTTGTTCTTAACCCGTTGTTATGCTCGTCTTCTTCACTAATATTACCGGTTTTACACAGATCACTGGTTCAGGGTTCTACTTCTTAAATAACATGATTACTAGCTTGAATGAACAGACCGAACAATTTGAGGGAAAGAATACCAGACAGGTCGTCTTCTTCAGGAAGTCCGGCGAGAACAGAAAACTCTGTTTTTTGAAACTTCGGCTGAGAGAGCTAATCAACAGAATTTAAGAGTTAAAATTGAAATTGAATCAGAGTACATGGGTTATTAGCACGATTGAATGTGTTTACCGTCAACTAGCGTGGTTCCGGCAATTTCCAGAATTTCTCCGGCGAAACCAGAAATCCAGCAGAGTCTTCTGTGACTGACTTTGAGTGACGGAATAATGTTAGTAGTGTCCCTACATTAGATTGAAACAGCAAGAGAGTAGAATCTTACTGGTTTGAGTTGGACACGGTTTTCCGGCGAGAGTTGCAGAGAATTCCGGCGACAATTTTCTTGAGCTCAAAAGACTTGAAAACGCGACGAAAAGGATTTGGAGTGTATTTGGGACAGTTCTGAATCGTATAAATGATTGGAGACGGAATTATTTGAGACTTGAATGTCTTTCGGTTTCAAAACTCAACACTTGAAGTTTATTCAATCTAACCTTAATTAGAAACCGATATGCGTCGGTTATGAGTTAACTAAACGAACGAAAAACTGATTTGGCGATTTGGCTTACCGATTTCCGTTACTCAAATACCAATAACCGTTCATCCGAGTTTGTGTATAAAGTTCAATTGTTTTCATAATATTAACAGAAAACAACTGGTGGCGGAGTGGTTTGGAGACGGATGGATAAGTCATTAGAGGCAGTTGACCCGGGTTCGAGTCCGGTCAGCTCCAAACATTTTTTATTTATTTTATTTTAACTTTTTATCAAATATAATTTTTATAGTTTGGTTTATATATTAATTATGAAACATTTAAACTCAAAATATTCATAAATACTTAATGAAATTTTGTAACTTGATATTTGATTACAAAACGAAGCGGGTTTTGGAAACCCGATTTATACAAATGTTACAGTATCCCCTACTTTTAGGAATTTCGTCCCGAAATTCAAACAGTTGAAGTAGTAGGGAAAAGATGAGGGTATTTTTCACGCATTGAGTCTTCACGTTCCCAAGTAAACTCAGGTCCCCGTTTCGACTCCCAGCGTACCCTAACAATAGGAATGCGACTTCGACGTAGACGCTTTTCTCCATAGTCCATAATCTCTACTGGCCGTTCGATAAAATGCATGGATTCATCAATCTGAATATCCTCCAGTGGAATATGAAGATTCTCATCAGCGAGGCACTTCTTCAAGTTCGACACGTGGAATGTGGGATGAATTCTGTCGAGTTCTTCCGGTAGGTCAAGCTTGTAAGCTACAGGACCTACTCTTTCGAGTATCTTGAAAGGTCCTACGTAACGTGGTGCTAGCTTTCCCTTTTGCCCAAAACGAACTACTCCCTTCCACGGTGACACTTTTAAAAGCACATGATCACCAACGCTAAACTCCAAGGGCTTCCGTCGTTTATCTGCGTAACTCTTTTGACGACTTTGAGCCGCTAGAAGATTGTTTCTGATTTGATGAATCTTATCTGTTGTTTCTTGGATCAATTCCGGACCAGTAATTTGAGCTTCCCCAATTTCGTGCCAACAAACAGGAGATCGACACTTTCGACCATATAAAGCTTCAAAAGGTGCCATGCCGATACTAGAATGATAACTGTTGTTGTACGAAAATTCGACTAACGGTAGGTGAGCGTCCCTATTTCCCTTGAAGTCTATGACACATGCTCTAAGCATATCCTCAAGGGTTTGAATGGTGCGCTCAGACTGTCCATCAGTTTGGGGATGATAGGCGGTACTGAGATCTAGTCGAGTGCCCATTGCGGATTGTACTGCCTGCCACGTCCGTGAGGTGAAACGACCATCACGATCAGAAATAATACTTAATGGAACTCCATGACGGCTGACGATTTCGCTGATATAAATACGAGCAAGCTTTTCGTTCTTAAAATCTTCTCGAATAGGAATAAAGTGAGCTGATTTTGTGAGTCGGTCTATAATCACCCATATAGTGTCATACCCACTAGAAGTGCGAGGTAACCCGGTAATGAAATCCATGGTTATATTTTCCCACTTCCAGACAGGTATTTCTGGTTGGACCAGAAGTCCTGAGGGTCTTTGGTGTTCAGCCTTTACTTTAGAACAAGTGAGACACTTGGAAACAAAAACGGCAATATCTTTCTTCATTCCAGGCCACCAATAGGTGTACCGTAGGTCTTGATACATCTTATCGGCTCCTGGGTGTATAGAATATCGCGACTTATGGGCTTCATGCATGAGTGTTTCACGAAGATTGATATGGTTAGGAATCCATATACGATCTAGGTAATACAAAATGCCATCAGATTTAGTTTCCAGCTTTAGCTCGGCTCCACAGGACATCTCCTTTTGTACATCTTCCTCTGTTATTGAAACGTGTTGAGCTTCTCGAATTTGATCCTTAATATTGGTTATAATTTGCGAACATAGAAGATGAATAGAGTTCGCATAGCCCTTTCGACTAAGTGCATCAGCCACCACATTTGCTTTACCAGGGTGGTATTTGATTTCACAGTCGTAATCATTTAGAAGTTCGACCCATCTCCGTTGCCTCATATTTAACTCTTTCTGATTGAAGATGTGTTGAAGACTCTTATGGTCAGTGTATATTTCACACTTCGTGCCATAAAGATAATGTCTCCATATCTTAAGAGCGAATACAACGGCTCCAAGTTCAAGGTCATGAGTGGTGTAGTTCTTTTCGTGAGTCTTGAGTTGCCTTGAGGCATAAGCTATGACTTTTCCTCTTTGCATGAGAACGCATCCCAATCCTTGCCCTGACGCGTCGCAATAGACTACAAAATCATCACAACCTTCAGGAAGAGTGAGGATTGGTGCATCACAAAGTCTTTGCTTGAGGGTTTGAAAAGCTTCTTCTTGCTTGGGCCCCCATACAAATGGTTTCCCTTTATGGGTTAAAGCCGTGAGTGGCACCGCAATGCGAGAGAAGTTTGAAATGAATCGACGATAGTAACCAGCAAGTCCAAGAAAAGACCTTACTTCAGTTGGCGTACGTGGAGCTTGCCATTCTTGAACTGCTTTAATCTTTGATGGGTCAAGTGTATTCCTTTGTCATTGACTACATGCCCAAGAAATTGCACCTCTTTTAACCAGAATTCACATTTAGAGAACTTGGCATAAAGCTTTTCCTTTTCTAGAAGTGCAAGAATAAGTCGCAGATGACGCTCATGATCAGCTTTGGATTTTGAATAGATAAGAATATCGTCAATGAACACAATAACAAATCGATCAAGGTAAGGTTTGCAGACTCTATTCATTAGGTCCATGAAAACAGCTGGTGCGTTGGTTAATCCAAACGGCATAACCATGAATTCATAGTGACCATATCGAGTTCGAAAAGCAGTTTTTGGGACGTCTTCTTCATGCACCCTAAGCTGATGATAGCCCGATCGAAGGTCGATTTTCGAAAAGCAACTAGCACCTTGTAGCTGGTCAAGAAGATCATCTATACGAGGTAAAGGATATCGATTTTTGATAGTTAACTTGTTGAGCTCTCTGTAATCGATGCACATGCGAAAAGATCCATCCTTCTTCTTTACGAAAAGTACCGGTGCACCCCAAGGCGATGAGCTGGGACGTATAAATCCCTTGTCTGTCAACTCTTGCAATTGACTGGCTAGCTCTTGCATTTCAGAGGGGGCTAACCTATATGGAGATTTTGCCACTGGTGTAGCACCAGGTATAAGATCGATACGAAACTCGACATCTCTGATTGGAGGAAGTCCTGAAATGTCGTCAGGAAAAACTTGTGGAAAATCTTTTACAACAGGAATATCTTCAAGTTTCTTTTCTGCGGTCCCCTTCTTGATGATATGGGCTAAAAACGCGACATAATTCTTACGAAGGTATTTCTGTGCTTGAAGGCAAGACATTAAGTTGAGTCCTTTCGCCGAGGTTTCTCCAATAATTCGAAGAGTCTGACCGTTTGAAAGAGGAATACGAATAAATTTCTCACGACATACAACTTCCGCATTATGCTGACTAAGCCAATCCATTCCGACTATGATGTCGAAACTTCCCAGCTTCATAGGAATAAGATCGACTGAGAAATCGTGATTGTTTAGGGTGAGCGTACAGTTGCGTAAAATAGAGTTTAACAAAACTGGTTTTCCATCTGCAACTTCCACTGTTATGGATTCCGCGAGCTTATCTCGATTTTACTTAAGATAGGTTCAAACTCTAATGACACGAAACTTCTATCCGCACCAGTATCAAATAACATAGAGGCATATCTACCATTTATAAGAAACGTACCGTTGACCACATTGCCGTCAGCTCTGGCCTGGTTTGCGTTAATATTGAAAGCCCTTCCTCTAGCAGGTGGAGGAGCTTGATTTGCTTGGTTCACTGGGTTGGCTTGGGCCTGAGCATGAATAATATTGACTAATCTTGGACATGTGTTCCTGAAATGACTTGGATCTCCACAGTTGAAACATGCCCGCATAGGTTGACCCATAGGGTAGTTGGGTTGATAGTATGTTTGGGCTAAATGTTGAGTGGGTGGAAATGGTTGTTGTTGTTGGGCTTGACCCATAAATTGTTGGTGGGTTTGGGTTATAGGTGGGTGGCGATTTGTTCGCTGAGGTGCGCGGCATTGTTGTACAAGGTGTCCAGTGCGACCGCAGCTGGTACAGTACTGGCAAGGATAGTCAGGGGAGTGGTGATACTGACAACGGTTACATTTTGGTAGTGGTCCTGTGTATGGTCTTTTGTATGGCGCGGGTGGAGGAGTGGCTTGTGTGATGGGTGCAGCAGGAACAGGGGTGTTGGTGTGGGTAACTGCAAAGTTCCTGTTGTTACGCTTCCTCTTGTTACCAAATTTAGAGGAAGGAGTGTGGTGGTTTGAGGTTTGTCCCTCAGCAGGAGCTTTCTTCTTTTCTTCCTTGAACTTCCCATTACGAATTCGGTTTTCGGTTAGTTCTGTTGCCAACACCATGGCAGCTTCGAGTGTTACCGGTGAAACACTGAGGACCGAATCTTGGATTTTCGGGGGAAGTCCTCGAATGTAATGTTCGATCAGACGGTAGGTTGGAGTGAATAAGTTTGGTACCATCTGGTTCAACTCCAAGAACCGTTTGTTGTAAGTAGAGTGATCACCATCTTTTTGTTTCAGGGCATGAAATTCATCTTCCAATTTCTTAATCTCACTCCTAGGACAGAATCGCCTAGTCATGATCTCCCTTAACTCCTCCCAAGTTAAGGCCATCGCATCTTCCATTCCCCTCTTTCCCTTCTCGGTATTCCACCAAGTGAGAGCTACCCCAAGTAGTCTCCCGGTGGCATAACGAACTTTGCGATCCTCAGGACAATCGCAGTTTAAGAAAACGTTTTCCATCTCCTCGAACCAACGTTGGAGAGCAGTGACTCCCTCAGTCCCTTCGAATTTTGGGGGATCGCAAGACTTAAAATGTTTGTAGGTGCATTTGCCGGTAGGAGGGTCGTTGATGATCTGGTCCTGTTGTTGAGGAGGGTTAGTAGGATTTGCAGCAAGAGCTTGTTGTACTTGTACTACGATGTCAGGTAATATCGTGGCCATTTGGTTGGCGATATGAGTGGCCAATCGTTCCTGAGACTTTTCCGATTTCCTACTCCTTCGATGCGATCTATACGACATCTACAGGATCATAAAATGAGAAGATTGTGAGTTTATGGTATCTTTTAGGTGTCATGTGTCTTAAAAAAAAAATGAAAATGACATAAATATCAATAATGCAACTACATCCGAAGGATGTCTTGGGTTCGCTCATGTTGGGCCTCAAATGTCCCCCATACCTTCACCTATATAGTCATGTGGGCCCCCATGGCTATTGGTTTGGTAGGATTCACATTAGTATTGGCAATTTAACACTCGCATCCCCCGAATGCTAACCACAAAATATGTTTCATGAGGTGTTTGGTCGGAACGTGTCCAGGTGTAGACACAATGACTACTCAAAGTGGGATTAGCTCTCACGACGTTTGGTATAGCATGCTTTGGCCTAATAGGTATTTCGTACTCTCATCGTTGGTCCCCAGGTAGGCAAACTGGTCCTTTATTTTGGATTTATACGAATGCCAGCCTAGACAGGACGTTCCGACTACCGGTACTAGTACCCTTCCAGTTACTACATGCCCGTCATGAGAACTCACTTTGATGAGATTTGAAAACACGAAAATCGTTGTAAAATCAATCATGATGTGGTGTGTGCTTACATGGATGTGATATGTTATGATCATACGATTTCATGATAAGCATTATTTGATAATACATACTTATGAACATGCTTGAACAATATCAAATGTAACATTTTGACATAAACATATAAACATCATGAAATTTGGCATATAACACACAAAATTCTTATAGGTTTCTAATCGACTATAGTATAGGCTCTAAGGGTCTAATAACCTATCCTATATCCCTATAGTCATGGCTCTGATACCAATCTGTCACACCCCGACCCGCAGCGGAAATAAGAGTCGGGGCATAATTGGGTTATCACCAAAGCACATGACATTTACTATTATGTTTCATAATTAAATGAAGTCAAAGTTACATTTCTCAAACCTTCAAACATGTTCATTCATTACAAAGGAAAATAACCAAACATAATAATCCCAAACACTAAATCATTTTATTTCTTCTAATCCAGGTCCTACGTGTTCCTAGCTGCTGCTGGTTCACCTGTATCATGTGTAAAATGGGAGGTTTTTGGGTCAACATAAGTTGGCGAGTGAACCTTATAGATAAACATTTAATAATGATTTTCTGGTTAGTTTATCAATAAAATATTGTGCATAATCATAAAAGAGCATATGTATGAAATCAAGCAATGGCAACATCGGTTACAATTATAACATACATTAATAATTGATAACATACATGATCATACCAACATCATATGATAATTAACATAAATGAACTGTGAGATCAAGGCTCAATCAAACGGAGCCGATCGTATTGCATGAACTGAAATGTAAATTGAACTGTGCACTCAAGGCTCAATCAAACGGAGCCGAGCGTATTGCATGAACTTGAAATGTAAAAAAACCGATCAAGGCTCAATCAAACGGAGCCGATCGTGCGGGCACGCCCTGACCAACCACATAATAAAATGGGGATCAAACTCAACCTCGAGGGATGGGGAGTTACGGCCTCAGCAATTGCATGTACTGAAATAATAACTTGCAAACAATTCTAACTACTGAACAGCAACAACTAACACACATGTCATGATATGATATATGCACAATAACTTGGTTATAATAAGTAAATGAATAAGACACATGATACACCCCAAAAATATGATTAAAACGGGGAATTTGAAGGGTTCACTCACATTGGGTGCGTTGGATTTGAATTGGTGAGATGCGCACGATTTGGACGAAACGAGATAACAAGGAATCACTGACCTAGATAATAATAGGAAAAAATATATTAAATGGATGGATTTTATTAAAGATTTTTAATGGGATTTTTAGATATAATTTTTGTGATTTTATGGCTATTTTCTATCCTTAAAAATGTTATTTTTAAGTATTTTTAATTGATTTTTAATTTAAATAAAACAAATAATTATTTAAAAAAAATAATATTTTTTTTACTGTTTGACCGTTGACCGTTGACCGTTGACCGGTTCGGTCAGCGGTAATTCTTGCGCCGAGCGGGATTCGAACCTGTGACCTTCCGTTCACGCGCACGTAGCTCTACCAACTGAGCTACGTGACTAACCCGATAAAAATCTAGTTTTAATTATATTAATACACTTATTCGAATTTACCGAAAATTCCTTTATTTTACAAAACGTTTTATTCTCATCGAACCGGCGTGTGGGACGGAACTCGATCGCGTGACGTGCAGTTTGTGTTGCACACAGTCCACCGCTGGACTGTGTGTCTAACCCGGTTATATCCTTGAATTATATTATACTTAACAACTACTCAATCTAACCCGGTTAGTTTTATGAATAAAAAGGAATGTTATTACGCAGCGTGTGTGTGTAGCAAGGATCGAACTCGGGACTCGTATATAAACTTTGCACACAGTCCACCGCTGGACTGTGTGTCTAACCCGTTAACTATCCGAATTTTATTTGTTCTTAACCCGTTGTTATGCTCGTCTTCTTCACTAATATTACCGGTTTTACACAGATCACTGGTTCAGGGTTCTACTTCTTAAATAACATGATTACTAGCTTGAATGAACAGACCGAACAATTTGAGGGAAAGAATACCAGACAGGTCGTCTTCTTCAGGAAGTCCGGCGAGAACAGAAAACTCTGTTTTTTGAAACTTCGGCTGAGAGAGCTAATCAACAGAATTTAAGAGTTAAAATTGAAATTGAATCAGAGTACATGGGTTATTAGCACGATTGAATGTGTTTACCGTCAACTAGCGTGGTTCCGGCAATTTCCAGAATTTCTCCGGCGAAACCAGAAATCCAGCAGAGTCTTCTGTGACTGACTTTGAGTGACGGAATAATGTTAGTAGTGTCCCTACATTAGATTGAAACAGCAAGAGAGTAGAATCTTACTGGTTTGAGTTGGACACGGTTTTCCGGCGAGAGTTGCAGAGAATTCCGGCGACAATTTTCTTGAGCTCAAAAGACTTGAAAACGCGACGAAAAGGATTTGGAGTGTATTTGGGACAGTTCTGAATCGTATAAATGATTGGAGACGGAATTATTTGAGACTTGAATGTCTTTCGGTTTCAAAACTCAACACTTGAAGTTTATTCAATCTAACCTTAATTAGAAACCGATATGCGTCGGTTATGAGTTAACTAAACGAACGAAAAACTGATTTGGCGATTTGGCTTACCGATTTCCGTTACTCAAATACCAATAACCGTTCATCCGAGTTTGTGTATAAAGTTCAATTGTTTTCATAATATTAACAGAAAACAACTGGTGGCGGAGTGGTTTGGAGACGGATGGATAAGTCATTAGAGGCAGTTGACCCGGGTTCGAGTCCGGTCAGCTCCAAACATTTTTTATTTATTTTATTTTAACTTTTTATCAAATATAATTTTTATAGTTTGGTTTATATATTAATTATGAAACATTTAAACTCAAAATATTCATAAATACTTAATGAAATTTTGTAACTTGATATTTGATTACAAAACGAAGCGGGTTTTGGAAACCCGATTTATACAAATGTTACAGCCTTGATCTCACATACATTAGCATAGGCCGTTCATTCCCCATTACCTATGAGCGTGAACGAGACGTTGCCAACATATACATTGTCATTCTTATTTCATGCTTAAGCAAGGTGGTTTGTGATTGTTATGTCTAAATACATTTGTTCATATATGATTATTGCACAATTTTCCTAAATTAATTACAATAATGAATTAATAACAAATGTTTTTAACAAGGTTCAATCGCCAACTTTTGTTGACCCAAAATTTCCCATTTTTACACATGATACAGGTGATCAAGTTGAAGCAAGAAACATATAGGATGGCTTAGAAGAATAAACCAGTTTAGATTATGGATTGTTTAGTTAAATTTTTCCCTTCCTTGTATTGTATGAATTTGACTTGGAACTTTGAAATGTAATTTGAATTTAATAAATATGAAACATATTAGTAAACATCATGAGCTTTGGTGATAACCCAATTATGCCCCGACTCTTATTCCGCTGCGGGTCGGGGTGTGACAAAACCAACCGTAATAAACCGGACCAGACCGTAATAATATATTTTATTTTATTTTTAATATTTTATATATATATTATATATATACACATACACATAAATAAATTTACATCCAAATTTAATCTAAATAAGTAAACTAATATTGTTAAGTATTAAATGGGCCACTTTCAATTTCATTAATTAATACAATCATAGCAGCCCATATTTTAACATCAAAAGTTCATATTTTCGTATCGGCCACTTTCAATTTCATTCATTAATACAGTCATATCCGTCCATATTTTTCATTCTTTTATTTTACTTTTTCATTTTTAGCAAATAAGGCCCAAATAGCTCAAACCATGAAACTGAACCGAAACCAAACCATTAGGTTTGGTTTAAGAATCCAACGGTTCGATTTTGGTTTTCAATTACCAAAAACCGTGACTAACGGTTTGGTTCACGGTTTGACCCAAAAACCGACCAAATCGGACCATGAACACCCCTATCAGACCATACGTTATCGTTTCAAGCACACATGCCACATTGGATTTTAACCCTCTTTCATGCCCTTATACACCAGCAAAAGGTTTGTGAAAAAGTGGTGTGAAGATGAACATGGGCGTAGCATAGTGGAGGGCCGAGGGGCGCCCGACCTCCCGAACTTTTCGCTCAGTAGTGATCGGTATGTAGTTTTCGTATAGAATTTTTTAGGTAAATACGTTTTCGACCCCCCGGTTTTATAAACTTTTAGGTATAATTTTAGATCCGGAGACTTACGACCCCGATCGGAAATCTTAAACTTCGCCACTGAAGATGAAGATGAAGGGAGTGAATACCCCACACCCACCATGTCTGTAACCTTCACTTTTCGTTTAGGAATTAATGGTAATAACCAATCAAAAAATTCCACCACACCCCACTTTCCACTTTTCTTTCTTAAGTTTAGTTTTTATAGAGTTTAATTATTGTTTTAATGGGTATTGAACTATTAGGTAGTGAAATTTTAAGTTTAGTTTTTACGAGTTTAATTACTGTTTTAATGGGTCTTGGACTATTGGGAAGTTTAGTTTTTATAGAGTTTGATTATTGTTTTAATGGGTATTGTACTCTTGGGTAGTGAAAACTTGTAAAACGATTATACATCAAATGTAAAAAAAAACGTATGAGAGCTTATTCTTATATGGTGATGACGTAGAGTGAAAAAACGTGAAACGATAAGACACAACACATAGCGTTAATGATTCCTGATGACTATCCTGAATACCCATCTTTCTTTAGAGGTGCACAAAAAACCCGAACCCGGAACCGGACGTGATAAAAAAACCTGAAACCGGTTATTTTTGTACCCGGGTATTGTATACCTGTAACCGAACCCAACTCTACCCGTAAGGTATGGATAGGGTATACATTTTGAACTCCGTAACCGAAACCGTGCCCGATTTATACCTGAAAATACTCGGAACCGGTAATACCCTTTACCCGAACACGGTTATACCCGATACCAGTTTTTTAATACCCGATAGAATACTCGAATTTTTAAGGTAAATTTTTATGTTTACTTTGCAACTTTTATATTCAAGTTTTTTAGAAATGCATATTATAAAACAAATAGTTTGTATTTGAGTGAATTTATGTTATTGTAAATTTGTTTCTAATTACTTTTACAAACCAAATCAAATTAATTTCTAAACGCATTTATGTTTATGTAAAATAAAAATAAAACATTTTTTTTAAATCGGGTATTAATACCCGGATCCATACCCAGTTCCAATACCCGATTATACTCTACCCGGGTTACATTGGGTATGACTTTTCTCTTCAATACCCGTACCTGAACCCTACCCGGTTTCTCTTGATATATGATTTTCCAATACCCGGAATAGGGTATTAACAGTGGACCATGATATTCACACACCTTTGCTTTATTTTCACACCCCCTGGTCCGATCGACAGACAAAGACTGACGGGTGTCAGTCTTTGTCTCGTTGACCTGGTTCCTATACGCTGCACTTTCGCCAAAGTGCAGCGCAGACGGTGTGTGGAATCCTATACACTGCTCTTTGGCCACATAGCAACGTTTAGGGGTTTCACCCAACAAAATAGAAGTGACCGTTGACAAACAACTGACAAGGCACAGTGTCAAGGGCAAAATTTGATACAACGATTGTAAACCTAACGTCTATATGTGTTTCTAGTCATCAACACTATTCCAATTTCATGGCATCATCTTCATCAACCTGTAACATGTTTTAAAATAGAGTTCAATGCAAAAGCAAAGGCGAGTACACAAGTTTGGTGATACATAGCATAAGTATAAAAAGGTATAACTCGAATCCACATGTTAATCGTTATGTAAGGTAAATGTTAATCATGCAACACTAGATCAAACCCTGAGTTTCCACAAAAATACGAGATTGAGCTTCCCTCGTCACAAAAGCGACGAGACTAAAAATGAGTATAAGAATCTTAACATAACCCCGACGGGTGGTGTGCTACTCCTATAGCGCTATATATGATAAGTTGGGCTAGCTAAGTTAACGATCAAGCATGTATAATTCTAGCATGTATCTAAGCATAACAAGCATCATGTATTAAGGATTGAGTGTGTAAAAGCATGAATTTGTGATAAGTGCACTTTGATAAGTAACCATGTTACAACCTCAAATGGGTCGAGTGTACTCACGGTTTTGCTAATGTGTTCCACTTAGGTAATCCCGCGAGCTTGTTGTAATTTTAGGGTTTGGCATCTTGTCCTTCTATAAGAAGAACGTAGGTATAAGTA
Organism: Scalesia atractyloides; assembly: GCA_947069175.1. Classification (NCBI taxonomy): domain Eukaryota; kingdom Viridiplantae; phylum Streptophyta; class Magnoliopsida; order Asterales; family Asteraceae; genus Scalesia; species Scalesia atractyloides. The sequence goes on along the minus strand of CAMTDV010000140.1, from coordinate 4,167 downwards.
CGAATTTAACGGGAGATTCGGATTATTCGAGCATATGTATAAGGATGTAAAGTATAAAGTATAAGAATATAAAAATAGTCACTAAGGCATAACACTCGTTTCTTGACACTATGTTAACCCATATGGGTTTGATGTGATTTCATAGGTTTTGAAACCTATTAGAATTGTAAACGAGGAATTAAACAGTTAAGTGATAAACTTATTATCTTGACAAGTGATTGGTTATTCATTATCAAGAGTTCGGTTTTAAGGATTATATTATAATCCATAGTTAGTTATATATATACATAATAATAATCTACAACTAACAAAGATTTCATATAAGTCATGGAGGAGGTAGAACCATCCATTTAGGAACCTTGTATGATGTTCACCACTTCACAAGTCGTCTTAGACAACAAGGATAGTCAAGAACAAGTAATATGACAAGAATGTAAAGGGGGTCACTATACCAAGTAGCCAAGTGAAATACAACCCGGTTAGCCTGCGTCGACACACGTCGAAGGCTAGACGGGGCTGTGACACTTTCAAACTAGCAAACTAACTTGGGATAATGAAGAAAATCATCAAGTGATGTGTGGTCTCATAGTTAGGATAACCCAAGCTAACCAAGGTGGACACGCATGGACAAGTTCAAGACTTGCACCACTTGTGAGCTTTAAGCTCTTATGAAAACAGAAAGTTTGGAGTGTTTAACACTCCTATTTACATGTATAACAAGCCTAGGTTAGTCTCCTTAATCATAAAGTTGATTAGAAGCTCAAGAACGCTAGGATAGATGAATAAAAATGAGTTAAACAAGTTTTGAAATGGTTTTAGTCACTTCAAAAACTTTCAGCCTACTTTAGCGCCTTTTTGGTGAATACCCAGGTTTGGAAATGCCATGGAAAGTCCATGGGTTCGAACCTAGGCTGATCCAAGGAAGTAGGAAGAAGAATCGAAGGATTTCGTTAAGTTTTGAGCAAGTTATGCTCACTTTAATGAAGGAGGTACAATCTGCCCAAATTCTAATGTTGCAAGAACTTGAGAGTGATTTGAGAGTGTTTGAGAGAGATTAGAAGGAGTTTGGAAAGTGAAAATTGTCACACCCCGACCCGCAGCGGAAAAGGTGATCGAGGCATGATTGGGTTATCATCAAAGCTCATGACATTTATTATAACGTTTCATATTCATTAATACATTTTAATGGGAAATATACAATCATAATTACATCATGTCCTAAACATCAATCTAGGCTTCATTGTTTTCTTCTAAGGCATTTTCTATGTTTTCCTTGCTTCATCCTGTTCACCTGTATCATGTGTAAAAATGGGTTTTGGATCAACAAAAAGTTGGCGAGTGAATCCTATGAAAAACATTTGAACAAGTTTATTTAATTGATTATAAAATAAAGTGCACAACCACACATGAGTAAAAATAGATGTAAACTTATTCACCAATCATTTAATATTAAATAATGCACACATGAACAATAATGGATCGTTTTGAGGCACGCGTTGCTCAACTCGTCTCCCACGAGGAACTGATGGGCCTAATGAATGAATTGCATATAACTTGACAATATGAAATACATAACTACAACCAATATATACAATCTAAGTTTAGATCACAATATGGTATGGCATAAGTTTAAATTAACGAGTTAATTGTGGTGACACATGACACACCCCAAAACGTGTAATTAAAAAGGGGAGTTGTAAGATTCACTCACATTGGGTGCGTTCGGTTGATGATGTTGAATGCGCACGAAGTTGGTTTTAACCACGAGTGAAACTAACCTAGATAATGGCATAATGGTTCGGTAAGTAAACGGATTTTATTAATCCATTTTAGTAGGATTGTTGGGTGTATTTTTGTGAGTTTAAGGCTATTTTCTAACCTTAAAAATGTTATTTTTTAAGTATTTTTAATTGATTTTTAAATAAAATAAATAAATAAAAAATAATAAAAATTGTTGACTTTTTGCGACCGTTGACCGTTGACTTGTTGACCGGTCAGGCTGTGTATTTGTGTGCGCCAGGTGAGGCTCGAACCCGAGACCTCCCGTTCGCGTGCACGCAGCTCTACCAACTGAGCTACGTGTCTAACCTGAAATATTTCTGTTTTTAATTATATTTATATACTAATTGAATTAAACCGAAAATCATTTATTTTTAAAAACGATTTTAATGCATCGAACCGGTGTTCTCCACAGGTCTCGAACCCGGGACCTGTGGTTTAGGTTAACACACAGTCCATCGCTGGACTGTGTGTCTAACTTGGTAAATACTCTGATTTTTATTATACTTATATACAAACTAAATAATTTCATTTCTGTTTTATATAAAAAGTTTGATAATTGCCCGAACCGGTGCGGTAGTCCGGACTCGAACTCATGACGTGTGATTAAACATTCACACAGTCCACCACTGGACTGTGTGTCTATCTTGGTTATTATTCCGGTTTTTATTAAACTTAACATCTTTAAGCAGTGAATCCGGTTCGGTTAAAAAAAAGAACATTTTTATTAAGGCGAGTGTGCGTGGGACAAGAATCGAACTCGAGACGTAAGCGTGTTTTATTTGCACACAGTCCACCGCTGGACTGTGTGTCTAACCCGAGATATATCTTGATTTTAATTATACTTATATAATACTGAACTTCGTCTTCTTCGTCAGACTTAACCAGAAACGGAAGTCCGACTGGTTCGAAGATTTAATCAAGTTCGTTAGTGTCTGGTGGTTAATTACATGTGAGATTAATAAAAAGAACGAGAGATTAAGTGTAAGGTATACCGAACTGGACTCCTCTGTTTCTCCGGCGGAACTCCGATGTCAGCAGGTTGTTCCGGCGACGTGTGTCTTGCGGCAGAGAGTCTTCAGCGAGCTTGAGATGAGTGTGGGTGGCTTCGGTATGAGTTCTGGGTGTTCAGTAAGGCTCAGAGGTGAAAGGCTCGGTTTTCCAGCGAGTTGCAGAAGTTCTCCGGCGAGGAAAATTATGTCGGGAAAAAGTGTGATTGTGAGCGAAAAAGCTAGCAGAGGTTTGAGGGGGTATTTATAGGGCAGAACATTGACGAATTTAGTCCGATTTCCGTCTTGATTCGTCGGTTAAAGATTTTCCGGCGGTTATGACTTGCGTCGCGGGTTCAGACGTCGGTTATAACCGATGTAGTAGTTAAGGCTTCGGTTAAAACTGAAGAAACCGTCCAATCTCGGCGAAATCGTCGGGATTTCCGATGACTGCGATTGGGCGCGTCGGTTTTGATTTCGAGACTTATAATATGTATTAATTGTTTCCATTAATTAACAAGAAACACAAGTGGCGAAGTGGTTGGTTGGTTGGAAGTTAAGTCTTTGCTGAATCGCTGGCTGACCCGGGTTCGAAACCCGGCAGCAGCCTTTTATTTTTATTTTCTTATTTTCAATACTTTTTCAAATATAAATTATATATTCCAATATACTTATTAATTATGTATCGTTTAAAATTATTTTGGGCATATACGCAACGAAATTTTTAACTGATTGTTCGGTTAATAAACGGAGCGGGTTTGGTAAATCCGTTTTTTGACGGATGTTACAAAAATGGTGTGGAATAGGGTTGGTATTTATAGGGATGAGTTAGGAGGGTGTTGGGTGAGTTTTAATGAGGTTTAGAGGTGATTGGGTGAGGGATATATGTGTGGATCCGTGCACATTCGCGAGCCAAAAACCATTCTGCCCACCCAGGACCCCTTGCGGACCTGGCCCGGGTAGGAATTTTTGTTTTTGCTGTTTTGATGCAAGGTGACGGGTTTAAGTGTTATTCGAAGGTATTTTATGGATAAATAAAGCATTAGAATCATAAGTGTAATGTCACAAAGTATATGTATGTATGTAATGAATGAGATCGAGTATTCACATCGAGTAAAACGCATGTATGAATTATAAGTGTCACGAAATTGCAAGTATGTCACGTTTTCGAGTATGAGCATCATGTATAAGTATGTATGATTGTGTATAACAAGTACAGAGATAAAAATGTATATTCCATTATGATTCAAGTCTCGATTACAAAGGTTACAACGAAAATACGAATACGAGATACAATGGTTTCCGAAAATAGAAATGCAAATGACACTTCCTAAATATAGAAAGTATAGAAACGCGTGGTGTTACACTGTGGTTGTGTTTAGATAACATGCATGTTCAT
>CAMTDV010000139.1:0-58189 GCA_947069175.1 Scalesia atractyloides | reverse complement strand
GGTTAATTACGACGAAAAGCGTAACGAACACGCAAATGACCGTAAATGTGTAACGAATGGCATTTTTGCATTCCAATCATTAAAATACAATATTTTAATGATCACAAAAATTTTTGGGTGTCCGTACATGTTCCGGATAGCGAAATACGCGTAAAGGCTTAGGTTCGCATAAATTGCAAAATAGCCCGTGTAGTTACAATAGTGTGTTTTTGGCATACCAAAGCCCTCAGAACTTATTTCTAAGTTATGAAAAGAGTATTTGAGGTATGTTAAGCTTGTGTTGATGTTCGGAGTGTACTCGCTACGAGAATCGGTAGACTTTTGTAGTTTGTCATAAATATCCCTGTGATCGAATAAGCTTTTTTTGACATACCAAACCCTTCGAAACTTATTTCTAAGTTATGTAAAGGGTATTTAAGGTATGGTAAGCTTATGACCTCATCCTGGTGCGTATGTTACGTTAAACGGGTTATGTTTAAGTATCAGTTATCGAAAAACCTTCAAAGAAAAAGTTTTTGAAAGCCCTAAATTTTGCACAAGTGTCACAGTCTCCCCTACTTTAGGAAATTTCGTCCCGAAATTTTATTCGAAGGAGACTGTAGAGTGTGTGTTTGAAACAATTGAATGATAACAAGGCTCGTGATTCCAAAGATGCGGAGCATCATTTGGTGTTGGGAATGTTTGGGGGATTCGAAGCTCAATCTTATATATATTCAAAATATCTCAAGGTATTCAAAACCTTTAGAACTTTTGAATCTTTAAGGCGTCATCGAGTGTGTAAAAAAAATGGCATCATGTTATACTAAGTCTTAGTGTAAATCCTAGCAACAAAGAGGTGTACATTCAAGCCTTGCCATACGTACACGTTTCTAACGTCCCACGTGGTACATCCCATGTACCATGAGCATCTCATGCATAGGAGATGGGTCAACATACCTATGGCATCAAGATCGTCACCTTTAACACCATAATATACTCCCGGTCGGCTCGAAAAGAGTTAATGAATGTACTCGTCAATCGTCCATTGCATTTAATAACCAAATAACACATAATCACATAATGCTCCAAGATAACATAAAACCTTCAAGTGATCCTGGTAACGTTTCGAAGAATAACACAATAAGAACATTATATATAGGAAGTACCATCGGCGTATCCACCGTGGTCTTATTGTTTCATACCCTTACAGTTACCTAATCACTCTAAATTTTATGCCACCATCTTAACAAAGCTTACTATGATTCTCAGGTGTCGATTCTCGTACTTAAGTGTGCACCCATAATTACGTGTTTCGTCACATGGTCCACATAGCTCCTCTTGTTAAGTAAGGGAAACGGGTAATAAGGTCGAACCAATAACTAATCAGATAATCATCGTCATAACACATCATTGAAATCAAACATACATCATCGCAACACAATAACTAATGAATTCGGGCGCATTTCATACTAATAATATCACTACTTGTTTTGCATACAACAAAATTAGTAGCAGGTATTTCATTCTAGTACAAATATTAATATATGTTTCACACTAACCATACTGGTAGTATGCATCATATATTAAGCATGAATTGTCATAAACAATGTAAGTATGTCGTAAAATGTCTTGAAATCATGTGCTAAGTACGCTAAGTCAACATACTAAGCAAAAAAATGTATTTCTAAATCGTGTATTTAGTATGTTAGGTCAACATACAAGTCAAAATGTATTTGTAATCATGTGCTATACATGACAGATAATCAATCACACATGTATGTCATGAAAACAAAAGTAGTAGTAATAGGCACATAGTAATCGTAGTGTTTGTTCTGCAGCATTTCTATGAATGCACTAGTGTGCAAATCATGACATGCTATCTTGCGAGATTTAGCTCCTAACAATAAAGAACAGAATCCTCAAAGTTGGTATATAGTTGTGAATTACACACAAGGTAATCATATTGGAATTTGTAATTGAAATGCGAATAAATGAAGAGAACTTCTTGAAATTCATATTGTCATTACAAATATAGTTCAAATATTGTTCATAGTTTTTAGATAACATAAGGAAAACAGTAAAGGTTCAAATGATCATAAGTGCTTGATCATCAGCTTGAACCTCATTGACATTATACACTTGTCCATTAGCATTTGCAAGCTTCGGGCAGTTTCGCTTGAAATGATTTAAATCACCGCAATTGAAACATGCTCTAGCTGGATAACGAGGACGTGTCTGAGTAGGGGTAGCTTGGTTTTTGATGCGACAGGTTGCAGCTAGATGTCCAAAAGGACCACAGGTTGTACACTGGAGGCATGGAGAATTTGCTGGGTGGTGATAGTTGCAAAGATTGCATCGAGGATGTTTCCCACGATAAGTCCCCCTAACGGGTACTGAGTTGAGTGGGATTGGTGCAGCAATCGTAAAATTCTTTGAAGTTTTATGCTTCTTAGAATTTTTGGAAGGTTCACCTTTTGTTTCTTGTGTAGTTTGTTTCTTGTCTCCCTTTCGAAATAGTTTCCCTTTTCTAACCTGGGAGTCAGTTAGGGTAGCGGCTAATTCCTTAGCCTCCCTAAGCGTCGCAGGTCTGCGCCAGTGATTATATCTTTGATAGGATCCGGTAGACCATCAATATTTTTTTCAATGGCCCGATCCAATGGTGTGACCATAGTGGGGCGGAGTAGACTTAACTGTTCAAACCGGTCAGTGTAGGCACAGTGCTCCCCACTATCTTGTTTGAGATAGTAAAATTCGTTTTCAAGTGCCCTTATCTTGTGTCGTGGACAGAATTCTCTCATCATAAGATTCCTGAATTCTTCCCACGTTTGCGCCATAGCTATTTCTACACCTCTGTCCCTTATGATCCCGTTCCACCAAGTGAGTGCTCTCTTTTGGAAAACACTCGAGGCAAACTCTACTTTGCACTCACTAGTACACTAAACATGGCGGAATGTGCTTTCTATACTCTCAAACCATTGTAGGAGCTTAGTTGCTCCTTCAGACCCATTAAACTTGAGTGATTTAGCCGAGTTGAATTGTTTGTAGTTACATAGCGTAGGAACATTGTTGTTGTTGTTGTTACTGTTGTAGATTTGATTAAGTTGCATCACAAGGTTTGGGAGTACAGCAGCTATCTGTTGAGTGATCATTGCCGCCATTTCAGTATCCTGGGTGGTGTCACGGTGAGGAGGCATCCTGAAGAAGTAGCTATAATGAAAACAAAATAAGTTAGATTCTGTAAAGTTGTTATAAATCTAAACACCATAGTGAATTAAAATCTCACCTTGGTATTTGTTCAAAAATCTTGTTCTTGTACTTAGGAAAATAGTGTTGTAGATTTTGTTTTGAAAATTGCTTTAAAGAAATAAACTTTTGTTATATTTTTGGATGAGAAAATACAAACTAAGGTAATGGTTTGTGTTATAAATTCTTTACCTTTTAAAATTTTATTTTTAAGATGAAAGATATTTTTAGTTGAAAAATTAAGAAATTATGTATATATTAAAATTTTTAAAATTCTCATCCAATTGGTAAAAATTTGGAAATTATGAAAGACAAAAGATAACATTTTAAAATAAAGTAGGATTATAAAGTGTCATAAAACAAAACGGAATTTGTTTCGAATGTGTTGAATATAATTGTAACATATTACCAAAGGTAACATGTCGGAGTAGTGTCACAAAGGTAGTAGTGTTTAGGAGTCGTTCGATTGATCAAGATAGACGGGTTTTCATAATATTTTGAGAAGACATGCTTTAGCCTATAAGTGAACACTCACCCTAAGAGTTCCAAGGTAAGAGTGACTGGTCCGATAATGCGGATTTGTATCGAACACTCTAGCCTTAGACAGAAAACTCGGGTACAAGCGTTTACCCTTCCAGATTGCATGAGTTCACATTAATAAAACCCAAGATTTCACGAAAAACGTTTGAGAGTAAAACATTTTGAAAATCTTTTTCATAAAATGTTTGAGATAAATAAGTCGAGAAACGTTCTGACGAAATCTTTTTGAGAAAGTATTTCGAGAAACCTTTTGATAAAATCTATCTTCTCTAATAAAAGACTAAAAAATAGGACACCTGTAACTCTCACAAGCAGCCCCAACCCTTTTTTTCCCGCCCATTACCCATGTAACCCAATTTCTCCATATGAATCCTTTTTACCCGAAAACTAGCACACATGATATTTCATACCCGCCTCTCTCGACCCGTTTTTAACCTAACCCTAATTTTGTTCTACCGCCATTCAACCTCTCACTTCTCTACGTTCTCTCTATTGAAGCCTCAACTCTTCTAGCGATTCATTGTATCTTCGTCTCCTACATCCTCCTCTCTTTATCCAATCGATCATCCTCATCATCGTCTGTTTCAACGTATGGTTTCTGCTATCTTAACATGTAAGGTTTTCGGTATTTTTTAATTTATGTTGTTAGGATCTGAGTTTGAATTACTTGTAGTTTTTGTTTCAAAAATGGAAAATGATTGAATTAAAAGAGATTTGCAGCGGAATAAGATGGAAACTTTTACTACAAGCAATGGTCGTTTGTTTTCTTCATCATCATGAAGCTTTCAAGTTAATTAACTTGCATGTGATTCACAAACTCCCCCTCAGCCTTTGCAATTACAGTTTGGTAATGAGAAAATGCAGAGAAGATGATATGCGAAAGTTGATCTTTTAATAGACAAGATTAAAGGTTACAAGAGTTGCCTATTTATACTAAACTACTCTGAGCATCTTTGATGACGTCAGGGTTGATAGTGACAGGAAACAATATGTAACTAACTCTAAACACTGCTAAAACTAAACTATTAGTGCTTGGCATTGTTACATTTATTAACTAAGCTAAAGACTAAACTTTGATTCCTATCCTCTATCCTTGATAACTCTGGCAGAACTTGAAGCTTGGTGAAGGCAGATGATAGGATGAGCAGTCTTTATGGAAAGCAGTGTACGTGCATCAGAGGATGTAATCTCTGATAGTTGAACCAAAGCTCGGATAGTGGTATTTAGCTTTATATCATCATGTTCCTTTCATAGGGTTCAATCCTAACAATCTCCCCCTGGAACAGATGATGCCAAAAACACTTTATTCTTTGTTTTTATTCCTCAGAAGAAATTCTCTTATTTGACCTTTGAATTAAAGTTCAAAGTTAAGAGATTCCATGTCATCAGCATCCTTCACCAGCCTTAAACATAGTAGTTCTTGGAAGTCTTCTACTGTAAGCTCATAAGCATCTTCCATGGATAGTTTAGTGGCTGCACCGTCAGACTTGAACAATGTCAATTCATGGGTGTCTTTGTCGACCTTCCATTTTAGAATTTTTGGGTCTGATGGTTTTCTTGAAGGAGCCTTTATTGCTGAGGTTTGTGAATGAGCCATTTTTGACAAATCGTTGGCTAGCTTGGCACTTGTATTATCTGTGGATAATTAATCATATTCTGAATCCCTTCTTTGATAAATGTATCCTCAAACTATTTGTCAGGCTTTTCATTCATCTCCCCTTGCTTTTTCCTATGTTGCAGGGCAAGTATGGAGTGGGTAGATGTTGAGCTGGACTTTTTAGAGAGTTGAGCTCTGAGGATAGCATCTTCTTTTGAGTAATCAGGCTTGGGAGGCATGGATGGATCCTTTTTCCTTCTCTCTTCCAAATTTTTGTAGGTGTCTATCACCCTCACCTCACCCCATCTCATCACTTGGTTTTTGGAACCATAATGATTTTGGATCAGTTCTTGCTTCATTCTCTTCAACTTTAAGACATTTTCAGAGATATCTTTCTTGTATAAATCCCAGTTGGGAGGAGTTGGCTTTTTGAGAGGGTCTTTCAACATTTTTGCATTCTATTGATTTCTTCTCTCAGCTCATCTATGCTCCAATCCCTGAACTGAGGCCTTGTTGCCTTATACATCTTCTTTTCCATGATGTACTCAATGAGTTCACTCTTTGAGCAACTTATCTTCTCTTACTGACAACTGGTTGCTAAGATCCTTGATAAAGTTTTGCAGAATGGTGACCTTACTCAGTTGAAAGGACATGATAATCTGTACTTATCTATCATTTTACCAGCTGATTCTCTTTTGGCAATATCCTCTGCTTGCTTCTTTTTCAAATCTAGATAGGCATCAACATTTGCTGGTCTTGGATAGCCATCAAGGGATAAAATTGTTCTTTTGTCAGGGTCATCCTCTGAAAAGAAACTTAGGATCTCTTCCCTGACTGCTGGTAGATCAAGAGGATACACTTTTGATGCAGGAGTGACTGTAAGAGTTGAAGAAGTTGTAAGCACTAATGTGGGGATCATTGGTGTTGATGATAGTGGAAGAGGTGCAGAGATCTCATCATCTTTAATCACTTTTGTGATTTTTCTCCTTTTAAACCTTAAGGTCGGTGATGGTGGTTGTGGGATTTTTGGTGGTGTGGATAATGGTTGAGTTGATGTGGGAAATGTGATTATGGCAGTGGATAGAGATACATCTGTTGCAACCTCTGTTGTATCAACAGATGTTGACACAACAGTTGCTGTAACATCTGCTTGTGTGGATGTGGGTTGTGGTTTTGAAGATGTGATAGGTTTTTGAGAGGCAGAGGTTTTAATGGTTGGATTGGTTTCAGGCTTAGTTTTAGGAGGAGTGGATGTTTGTTGACCTGGCTTTTCTAGCAGGAGCTCTTTTTGATGAAGTACCAACCTCTCCTTTTTCTTTTTGCTGATCAATCTTTTTCTCAACCAACACTCTACTCTCCTCATCACATCCTTCTTATGACAGCCCTTGCCTTGGCCACTAATTCATCAGTCAAATCAATCTGCTTTGAACCATCAGGCGTTGGGATATTTACTGTTGGTCTGGCCTTATCATCATCTATTGTCAGCTTCTTTGGACCCAAAGGTTTCTCCCCCTTTTTGGCTTCATCTGTTGTAACAGAGGGTTAAGAGCTTCTTTGAGATCAGCAGTGGATAGAACAGAGGGTTGACTTTTTGTAGCTATCATCTGCTTTAGTAAATCTTTGATTTCACCAACAGAGTTTTCTATTCTGGTCACTCTCTCCGTCAAATCCTAGTATTTTAGATCATCACCTAATTTAATAGGATCATCTGAACTCCTACCTATGGTGGTAGTTATATCTATGTTATCATGAGCAGTGGTTTTAGGACCAGCTTCAAACATAGATGCCCCTTTGTCTTGGTACTGGGGACTTCCCACAATAGAAGTAACAGTTGTTTCCTCAACAGTGGTTGGGCCTTCAACCAAGTCTTATTTATGAAACCATTGTCCAACTGAGAACTAGGGAGTTCAGCAATTGTAGTGGCTGCTTGTGTTGAAATATCACCAAGGGTTACATGTAACCAAGGGATGTAGCCTCTTCATTTGCTGATGGGCTAGCAATGAATAAAGAATCAGACCCAGCCATTTGATGAAGTATATTCTCAGTAATAGGTTGTTGAGAAGTGTTGGTTTGTGTCTGAACCAATTCAATTGCATTCAGCAAGGGTACAATTGTGGGTGGAAGTGAAGGTATTGGTGAAGGTGGTTGAGTAGAAAGCGACATTGCCCTGGGAGAGGGGCTGTGGAAGATAGACCCAAGTGGATCTAGAGCTTCATAAAGTGGTGTCCCTGTGTCTATAACCCTTTTCCTTTTGTGAGGAAGAAGGAGGAGTTTCAAAGCCGGTAGGAGATCTTTGAACCAACTGCTGTGAAGAAGTAGCAGCAGTGGTTTGTGACTTTGTTGCTGTCACAGGGTTAACCTCTGGATCTCATCTTCCAGAGGACCCTTTTTGGGTTTGGTGGGATTTTTGGAGATTGTTTTGGTTTTCTTTTTGGAAATTTTTGGTGTGGGTTTCAAGGCAGCGGTTGTGTTGCCCTGATCACCAAGAGCAGTGGGCTCAGTAGCTAGAGGTTGAGATTGAACATTTTGTTCTGGTAGAACTTGCTCAACCTCCTCTACTTTGTTTTCACAACCTTATAATGGTTTGTTATTCTGGTGAAAGTTTCATGATTTAGGCTGCCTGGATTAACCACAGCGCCTTGTTTACTTTCAGGACCTTTGATTTGATTCTGCAAGTAAACACTCAAGAAACGTGGATGCATCAAAAAAGCTTTTCTTTTTTCAATATTTATAAAATTATTTACAAGATCATTGAACAATATCTAGGAGTAGTTAAAATCTGTTTCAGTTAAAATTGCATGCCCCAGATATTGCATGTTCAATGGGATTTCATTGAAAGCAGTGGATTTTGCTGAGAGACAAGTAAGAATGGTGTTAAAGAAAAATCTCATCTCAGCAGGAAAGTTCGGTTTAAAAATGGTCATACCTTTCATCTGGCCGATATAACCTCTTTCCAGAAATTCTGTTTGGATCTCATTTATTGGAAATGACACAGGGTGTTGTATGTCATTTAACTTGAAAACTTGAGGGATTGATTGGGGGTTAATTTTCATCAACACCCCTCTACTCTTGAAATTATTGCCTAAGGAACACCAACAGCAGATGAGTGAACCTTTGCATTTTTCCAGAAATCACGAAAAGCATCAATGTAAATGGGGGCTTTGACGGTTAACATGTGCAAGAATTTTGACTTTTGCAAAATTCGAATCATTGGATGATAGCGAGTATTTGCGTCATTTTCTTCAAGTATGGCAGTGTAATTGTGTGGGGTTTTGATTATGAGAATGAAAGGTGGAGGTTCTTCTTGCGATTTAGCTTTGGATTTTGAAGATTTTGATTTGGGAGCCATGGTGTTTGAGAGAAAAACTGTTTTGAGATTTTGAAATCGACACAGTTTAGGGTAACCACTGGTGAGATAAAACAAGGGTTTTATAAGGGTTTTGAAAAAGTGAACATGACATGGCATTGTTGCCAGATCAGATGGCTAACATCTGACCACGTGTAACCTCTGATGAGAAAAGTAACGGTTGATGTGGCAAACCACTGTTTTAGGACAGAGGTTTGGACAAAACTGATTTTTAACACTATCAGTGGATAGCTATCAGTGTTATGAAAAATGGTAAAAAATGTAAGTCAGAGGATACACTTTAACAGTGGATAAGATTTTTAAGCCTATCAGAGGTTTTGAACAAACAGATGTTATGAACCGACTTTTAAAGATTATTGAAAAACTTCAATTTTAACTATTTTTAAGGTATTTTTTATTTTCTGAAAACATTTTGATGCTATGTACATATGGATTTACAAGAAAACTTGTTTTTTTTAATCCATGTTTAGCATACCAAGCCTTGAGATCAATTTTTCAAAGGTAGATGTATCCAATGCCTTGGTTAAAACATCTACCCATTAATCTGAAGTATGGACATGATGCAAAGAAATCAAAACTTTTTCATAGCAATCTCTCACCAAGTGATGTCTGATGTCAATGTGCTTTGTAGTTGAATGAGAAACTAGATTTTTGATGATATTTTCAGCAGCTTGACTGTCCAATTTGAGTGGCGTCTTTAGTGCAATGATACCAAAATCCAACAACTGGTTCTGAAGCCACAAGAGTTGAGTAGTGAGCTAGCAGCAGCAATATACTCTGCCTCAGCAGTTGACGTTGAAACTGCAACTTGCTTTTTGCTTTGCCAAGACACTAGACAATCACCTAGGAATTGACATCCTCCTGATGTGGACTTCCTTGCTAGTTTTACAACCAGCATAGTCACTATCTGAAAAAACTGAAAGCTCAATATTCCCATTAGCAGGATACTAGATACCAAGTGTGGGTGAACCTTTTATGTATCTGAATATCCTTTTTACAGCAATAAGGTCAGACTTTCTAGGTAATGCCTGTGATCTGGCACAAAGACATGTTGCAAACATGATGTCTCGCCTTGATGCAGTTAGGTACAATAAAGACCCAATCATGCTTCTATAAAGAGTTTGATCAACAAGGTCATTTTTACCATCAATGGTGACTAGCTTGGAAGTTGCCATGGGTGTGCTACATGGTTTAAATCATCCATATCAAACTTTTTAAGCAGTTCTTTCATATATTTGTTTTGATGGATAAATGTACCATTGTGCAAGTGTTTAACTTGAAGACCAAGAAAACATTGGAGCTCACCCATTGCACTCATCTCAAACTCTGCTGCCATGAGTTTTCAAAATCTTCACACATAGCAGTGCTTGTGGATCCAAAAATGATGTCATCCACATAAACTTGGACAAGCATCAAATCTTTTCCTTTCCATTTTAAAAACAGGCTTTTATCAATTTTGCCACTAGTAAACCTTATGGATAAGAGAAAAGTGGATAGAGTTTCATACCAGGCTCTTGGTGCTTGTTTCAAACCATACAATGCTTTGTTGAGCTTGTAGACATGATCAAGATGGAATGCATCTTCAAAACCTGGAGGTTGACAGACATACACCTCTTCTTTGGTTTTTCCATACAAAAATGCACTCTTTATATCCATTTGAAACACCTTGATGTTGTGGTTAGCAGCAAAAGCTAAGAACAGGCGAATAGCTTCCAACCTTGCTACAGGAGCAAAAGTCTCATCATAGTCTATACCTTCTTCCTGTCTGTAGCCTTGAACCACGAGCCTTGCTTTGTTTTTGACAACAATACCCCTTTCATCAGTTTTGTTCTTGAAGACCCACTTTGTGCCAATTGGACTTACATCTTTTGGCAGTGGCACAAGCTCCCAAACTTGTTGTCTTTTGAACTGAAGGAGTTCTTCTTGCATGGCCTCTACCCAGCTGTTGTCTTTCAGTGCCTCTTGGTACTTGACTGGCTGTATGAGTGATAGAAAACCAGCAAAAAGACAAATATTTTGGGATTGGCTTCGTGTGAGCACCCCAGATTTGATGTTGCCAATAACTTGATCTGCTGGATGGCTTTTGAGATAAATCAAATCACCTTGGTATGGAACAATAGCATTTTGAGGTGATGGCTGCAAATGTGTATCATCTGAGCTAACCTCTGCTGGTGAAATTGAAGTATCAGCCACTGATGAGAATGGTGGTGGTGGTATTGAGGGTATAGAGGTAACATTCTGAAGATTTTGGTGCCCAGATGTAGGACTTTTATCAACAGATGTTTGATTTTGTGAACTGGCAGAGGTTTGAGGATCAACCACTATTGACCCAGAAGTGGCAGAGTTTACACAAGAGCTTGTAGCACCTGATCCTCTGTTTGAAGAATTGACTTTTGTTTGTGGAAGCACACAGTCATATCCTTGATCTTGATCTTCTTCAGATGATTGTGGTGTACCTGCAATCTATAGCTTGATAGAAACATCAGCAAATGTGAATTTATCTAAATCAAAAAGCTATGCAGGATTTGCTGGGATTTTCAGTGATGATAGTTCATTGAACTTCACATTCAATGTTTCTTCAACACACTTTGTCCTAGAGTTAAAAACTCTGTAGGCTTTGGCAATGGTTGAGTATCCAGAAAATAACCACAATCAATTTTGGTTGCAAACTTAGATATAGAATCTTTTAAGTTCATAATGAAACATGGACAACCAAAAATTTTAAAATATGAAATCAGAGGTTTGATTTATACAAAATCTCATAGGCAGTCTTTTGATGCTTGGGGTTAATCAAAACTATATTTTAAACATAGCAAGCAGTGTTACAGCCTCTGCCCAAAAAGACAAGGGTAAACCAGAATCTGCTAGCATAGTTCTTGTTGATTCAATTAAGGGCCTGTTTTTCCTTTCAACCACCCCATTTTGTTATGGAGTTCTTGGAATGCTATATTGTCTAACAATTCCTTTTGACTCACAAAAAGCATCCAACTCCCTATTTTTAAACTTTGTTCCATTGTCACTTCTAGAGATTTTTACTAGAAGATCAAATTGCTTTTCTACTTGTTTGACAAAGTTTTGCAAAATGCTTGCAGTTTCATCCTTATAATGAAGAAAGAAGGTCCATGTAAACCTAGAGAAATCATCAACTATCACTAGGCAATACCTTTTGTGTTTTAAGCTCATGATTTGCACGGGCCAAACAAGTCCATGTGCAAAAGTTGTAAACACTGGCTTGTTTTAGACTCTTCAATTGATTTAAAAGAACTTTTATGTTGTTTGCCTTTTAAATAGGAAACACAATGTCATCACAGGGAAATTGTTTGTGAGGCAAGCCTCGTACAAGACTTTGTTTTGAGAGTGTGGTGATAGTTTTAAGATTTGTGTGTCCAAGTCTTCTATGCCATAACTTATTCTCTTTGCTAGAAGCAACTGAGAATACGCATGTTCCAGACATAGGATTATCTTTTAACATATCTACCACATACACATTCCCACTTCTATGTGCAATGAGTTGTGCTTTGCTCTCAGCAATGATTTGATCAATCTTTTTGACAACCTCTGGTCCCATAATTTGACAAGTTTTCTTAGTGAAGAAGGATCCATATTCTCTATCACTCATTTGTGAGACACTCAGCAGGTTAAACTTCAGATTGTCAATCAAATTCACATTTTCAAACTTGAGTTTACCAGCCAGAACCGACCCAGACCCTAAGACCTTTCCCTTTGAGTTATTACCAAAAGATATATCACCCCCCCCCCCCAAAGAGCCATGAAGTCCTTGAGAAGGGCTCTACATCCTGTCATGTGCCTGGAACCTCCACTATCTACATACCATAAGCTATCAAGGCAAGTAGAGGGTCCCTGCACATCAAGTAAATAGATCAGTTAAGGTTGGTCTCCAAAGCCAAAATGGCTTTGGGTGGGGTCACAGATGGTCTGGTCTCAAGTCTAGGACAATGGTCAGTGGTTTTGAAATTTTCTTGTAACATCTACTCTTGACCATTTCCTATCAGATGATTGTATCCATAAGGGTGCCTGTTTACTCTTTGCTTTGAAGGCTTTTTGTAACCTTCATTAGCATGAGGAACCTTTTTGTAAGCAGGTTGGCCATACCCTCTTGGAAATAAGTTTGATGGTGGAGCATCTGTCACTTGCACCTCTCTTTGAACAGAGGTTTTGGTTAAGGCTTTTGTAACAGATGTTTCAATTGGTTCAAAGCTCTGCTTGGATTTATTTCCAACAGAACTTGAACTTTCTCTTTCAAGTGCTTTTGCCTTGATCTCTTTTACCTTTTGTTCATAGTTTTTGAGATAGGCAGACTGTTGAGTTAAGTTATTTGTTTTGTTGCAGATGGTGCATTTTGAAGAGTTTTTGATAACACAAGTTTTGTTACTCTTCTTTTCCTATATGACTTTTTCTCAGCATGGTTGTAACCTCTGCTGGCACATCTTTGATAGGGATCACCAGTGCTTTTGGGGCTTTAATACCATCAGTGGTTGTGAAATCCATTGGCTTAAAGTTTTCTAAGATATCACATTCATCTGACTAGGTTGGTTTAAACTGATATTTTTCAATTTCTTTATCTTTCGTTGAAACCTCTGGTTTTTCCAAAACAATTTTGTTTCCAGCTTTATCTGTGATTTTTATCTCTTCACCAGCCAAATTTGTAGGAACAACTTCAACCAACTCGGAATCAATTTCAGCAACATTTTTCTCATTTTGGTCATAGGCTCTAAAACCTACACCAAACTTGATGTTGCTCTTGATCTGAGCATCAAGCATCATTTCATAACCTTTGTAGGACTCAACCCATTTTTCACAAGTGATTTGGGTTTCTTCTAACTCCTTTTTACAAACTTGGTATATTTCTACCATAGTTTGGAGTTGGTCCTTGGTTATGCTTGATTCATGTCTTAGGCTACTCATTTCAGAATCTTTTTCACTTAACTTTGATTTTAACTCTTTAATCAGTTTTTCAAAATTAAGTTCATCTTCTAAAATTTTGTTTCTCAGGTTTTCATTCACCTTTTTGATGTTTGCAAAAGCAATGATGCATTTGTCAGAACATAGATCTTTAAGGATCTGAGGTGATACCTTTGTAGCAGCCATAAGAGTACAGTCACACTCATCTTCACACACATCAATGTTCCATGGGTCAGTATGAAAGTTCTTTTCCTTATCAGCAACATTTTCTCTTTTTTCACTTGAAACCACTGTTATCACAAACTTGAACTTCATTAGATTTTGACACTATCTCCACAGATTCAACACCTTCAGCAATTGTCTCTAAGGCCATTAAACAAAATTCTTGTTTAACATCATTTTTGGCCATTAAAGCAAAGTTCTCATCACTCAAATCCTCAGGCAAACTGCTCCAGTCAACATAACTTTGTGTGAAAAAGCTTTGTTGACCAACCTCTACTGGACTAGCAGTGGTTTGAGCAGGTTGTGTAACAATGGGTGCTTGTTGAACAAGCACTTGAGGATGAGATGGTGCCTGAACATATTGAATTTGTGGAGAAGTGGATTGAACATAATGCACAGGAACAGTGGTAGCAGGATGTGCAAAGTGGGCAGTGTTTTGAACATGTTGAGCAGGGGCATATTGGGAATAATGAGTAGTGTTTTGTGTGTGCTGAGGTTTAGGGCCAGGATGAGTCACTATTGGTCCAAAACTTTAAGACCTGCATTCTCTGGCAAAGTGTCCTAGCCTATTACACTTATAACACTTGACTTTTGATTTATCCAGCCCAACCTTCAACCCCCCATGCAAACCTGGGAATTTTCTACCAGTTCTCTTGTAAAACTTACTAGCCCTAACACTCAATAAGGCAGTTGGTGCAAAATATCCATTTCTTCAAGATCAGAAGGTTCAATGTGTTGCAAGTCATTCAGCTCAAAGGATAGATTGTCAGAGGTTTGGCTTTCTCCACTAGCTGCAAAAGCATAGTTGGGTGCATATGTTTCAGATCCAAAGTTCCCACCAGATGTAATATCTATATAGTGATCATAACTTTGGTCCTTACTGCTGTCAATACCCTCTTCTTGGCCAAAAAGAGTTGTATTACCCAATGAGTAATCATCAGTCATTTTGCCAGAATCTTGCAACTTCTTTTTCTGGTTAACTCTCCCTCATAAGTGAGGAGTATCCCATGAAGTTGTGTCAACGACATTTCTTTAAACCCAACAGATTTTCGCGTTACATAAGCTACCATCTCCCACTTATCTGGTAACGATCTAAGGAAATGACTATTGACAGTCGAATTAGGAAACACCACGTTAACCAGTCTAAGTTCACTGATGAGACAACTGTAACGTTCAAATTGTTGTGTTAGAGACTCTCCTTTCAAGTGACAAAACGTTTCATACTGCTGATTAGAACTTCTCTATTGCTTTCTATCACTTCCTCAGTTCTAACAAATTGCTCCTTAAGTGCATCCCATAACTCCTTTGCACTATTGCAATGGAGTAGACCAGCAAAAATTTCATTGGGTAAGGCCGAAGCAACTATGCTAAATGCCTTAGCATCCAATTCAATTTTCAAATCCTGCTCCGAAAAATTTTCAGGATTTTTTGACACTTGTTTGGTTGGATCTTCTGTGCTTGGAACCATTGGAATGTGAGGTCCATAAGCAACAGATCTCCAGCAACCGTTTGTTTGCTGGGCAAGGATATGACCCATCCGTAGTTGCCAAATGAAATATTCATATCTTTTGAGCATCGGCGGTTTGAACAAGGAACCAGAATTGGCATCCTGCGTGTTTTGAGACATTTTCAGTTGATTTTTTTTTTCAGATTTTGGTTTTTAAAAACTTTGAACGTAGTAAAACTCTGAATATCAAACAAAAACAACCAAACTGATTAGCAAGAGAGCTGATCTGTTCGAACCAAATCGATTGTTAGATCGAATTTGATGAATCAAGCTCTGATACCAATTGTTAGGATCTGAGTTTGAATTACTTGCAGTTTTTGTTTCTAAAATAAATGATTGAATTAAAAGAGATTTGCAGCGGAATAAGATGGAAAACTTTTACTACAAGCAATGGTCGTTTGTTTTCATCATTATCATCATGCTTTCAAGTTAATTAACTTGCATGTGATTCACAAACTCCCCCTCAGCCTTTGCAATTACAGTTTGGTAATGAGAAAATGCAGAGAAGATGATATGCGAAAGTTGATCTTTTAATAGACAATATTAAAGGTTACAAGAGTTGCCTATTTATACAAACTACCTAACCTCTGAGCATCTTTGATGACGTCAGGGTTGATAGTGACAGGAAATAATATGTAACTAACTCTAAACACTACTAAAACTAAACTATCAGTGCTTGGCACTGTTACATTAATTAACTAAGCTAAAGACTAAACTCTGATTCCTATCCTCTGTCCTTGATAACTCTGGCAGAACTTGAAGCTTTGTGAAGGCAGATGATAGGATGAGCAGTCTTTATGGAAAGCAGAGTACATGCATCAGAGGATGTAACCTCTGATAGTTGAACCAAAGCTCGGATAGTGTTATTTGGCTTTATAGCATCTGTTCCTTTCTTTGGGTTCAATCCCAACATATCTTTTTCATATGTATAAGGGTGTGAATGGCTGTTAATGAAGGTCTATGTCTTCTGGAATATGTAATCAGAGCTAACTCTGCTTTTATCTTTCAATCGGATTTCAGATCCAACTGTGCGTTGTGCGTTGATCGCTAGATCCTCCTCTATAGGGTTTCAGGTATATCATTATCCTATCCATGTTTTGTTAATACAAAAAAAATTATTTTTGTTTGAGACAAATCTTTTTCTGTGAGAGCTTGGTGATTGTTCCATTCGATGTGTAAACTTCCAGGCTGGATGTTCTTTTTGACAACTATAGTTAACAATCGACCAACATTCTAAAAGTAAAAAAGTTAGCAATCGATCAAAAAATTATCAACCAACTTATTATAGACCGTATGTGATCTATTATAGAGATAAGTAGTCAACAATTTACCTAATATTATGATAAAATTTGTTGACTGAAATGATTAATTTATTGTGGTTTATACAACTGTTAAGATGATAGGTGTTTGATGCTTATCGTTCTTGATGTACAAGATGTTTACACTCCTCTTCAAACTGATGTCATTGTTGAACTTTCTGAGGTTTATCACGTTAACCAGTCTAAGTTCACTGATGAGACAGCTGTAACGTTCAAATTGTTGTGTTAGAGACTCTCCTTTCAAGTGACAAAACGTTTCATACTGCTGATTTAGAACTTCTCTATTACTTTCTATCACTTCCTCAGTTCCACCGAATTGCTCCTTAAGTGCATCCCATAACTCCTTTGCACTATTGCAATGGAGTAGACCAGCAAAAATTTCATTGGGTAAGGCCGAAGCAACTATGCTAAATGCCTTAGCATCCAATTCAATTTTCTAGAAATCCTGCTCCGAAAAGTTTTCAGGATTTTTTGGCACTTGTTTGGTTGGATCTTCTGTGCTTGGAACCATTGGAATGTGAGGTCCATAAGCAACAGATCTCCAGCAACCGGTGTGTTGCTGGGCAAGGATATGACTCATCCGTCATTGCCAAATGAAATATTCATTTCTTTTGAGCATCGGCGGTTTGAACAAGGAACCAGAATTGGCATCCTGTGTGTTTTGAGACATTTTCAGTTGATTTTTTTTTCAGAATTTGGTTTTTAAAAACTTTGAACATAGTAAAAACTCTGAATATCAAACAAAAACAACCAAACTGATTAGCAAGAGAGCTGATCTATTCGAACCAAACCGATTGTTAGATCGAATTTGATGAATCAAGCTCCGATACCAATTATTAGGATCTGAGTTTGAATTACTTGTAGTTTTTGTTTCTAAAATAAATGATTGAATTAAAAGAGATTTGCAGCGGAATAAGATGTAAAACTTTTACTACAAGCAATGGTCGTTTGTTTTCATCATCATCATGCTTTCAAGTTAATTAACTTGCATGTGATTCACAAACTCCCCTCAGCCTTTGCAATTACAGTTTGGTAATGAGAAAATGCAGAGAAGATGATATGCAAAAGTTGATCTTTTAATAGACAAGATTAAAGGTTATAAGAGTTGCCTAATTATACTAAACTATCTAACCTCTGAGCATCTTTGATGACGTGAGGGTTGATAGTGACAGGAAACAATATGTAACTAACTCTAAACACTGCTAAAACTAAACTATCAGTGCTTGGCACTGTTACATTAATTAAGTAAGCTAAAGACTAAACTCTGATTCCTATCCTCTGTCCTTGATAACTCTGGCAGAACTTGAAGCTTTGTGAAGGCAGATGATAGGATGAGCAGTCTTTATGGAAAGCAGAGTACGTGCATCAGAGGATGTAACCTCTGATAGTTGAACCAAAGCTCGGATAGTATTATTTGGCTTTATATCATCTGTTCCTTTCTTAGGGTTCAATCCCAACATATGTTTTTCATATGTATAGGGGTGTGAATGGCTGTTAATGAGCTGACTCTGCTTTTATCTTTCAATCGGATTTCAGATCCAACTGTGCGTTGTGCGTTGATCGCTGGATCCTCCTCTATAGGGTTTCAGGTATATCATTATCCTATCCATGTTTTGTTAATACAAAATAAATTTATTTTTGTTTGAGACAAAACTATTTCTGTGAGAGCTTGGTGATTGTTCCATTCGATGTGTAAACTTCCAGGCTGGATGTTCTTTTTGACAACTATAGTTAACAATCGACCAACATTCTAAAAGAAAAAAAGTTAGCAATCGATCAAAAAATTATCAACCAACTTATTATAGACCTAATATTATGATAAAATTTGTTGACTGAAATGATTAATTTATAGTGGTTTATACAACTGTTAAGATGATAGGTGTTTGATGCTTATTGTTCTTGATATACAATATGTTTACACTCCTCTTCAAACTGATGTCATTGTTGAACTTTCTGAGGTTTGTTATTCAAAATCTGTGACAACTGTGAAAAATCTCGGTAAACTTTGATTGGTACAAGTCGATGCTGACCGGACGTGATATGTATATCATGATATTGTTGTGATTATGTGTGATAATACGGATTCTGGAAAATGATACACCGACTATAATGGGACTATATGCATAGTAATTAACAAAAACATTACAGTGACATTATTCGTCACCCACATGACAAGACAAAGTCGTTAATGAACTGACGACTCTGGGAATAAGTATTAGTAAACACACATGACTTGTGTGCTATACCTAGCGATATTTGTAATGTCTCGGAAGAATCCGAGAACACGTCATGGTTGACATGACACTACTAAGGACTAACGATGCGAGGTTGGCATCCTTAGCCTTGAACAGCGTGTTAAATGGAGACTTGACTTTTAACAGCGCATTAAACCTTTAATGTTGATTATTAGATTATCGGTAGCCTTATTTAAGATTCCGAGATCCAGGAATAACTTAGTTTTGTGCCATAGACTGTGACATAAGGTTTAAAAATAATCAAAGCCTGGGCACGCAAAACGAAACAGCTCCCGGTTGGGGAAACGCATTTGCTCCGGGCATAACATAAGGCAACCAAATGTGCAAGGAACGATCGATCAAGCTTAAAAACACATAAACGAACGTCAAATGAGACTTTTATGATTAGAACGTTACTGGGTTCGGATTTTAACACGGTTATGCATAATTGTTAAAACCGAGTCTTTTGACACTAAGTACGCGCAAAACGGAGTCCGTCACGCAAATCGAGAACGCGCGCAGGACCCGAAAACGAACCTATACTTATCCAGAAGATAAACATCATCTTTAAGCACGCAAATCAAAGCACAAGGTGTCCGTTGGGAAACCCCCCCCCCCATGTATATATATATTTTTTTTAATTTAATTTTCATTTATAATTCATTTTATTTCAAAAATTCCTACAAAACTCTCTCAAAAATCTGCTCCCACACACCTGAATTCAGTTGGGTTCTTCAATAATCTTCACTAAATCAAAGGTATTAACCTTGATACTTATGATTCTAAGTCCGTTTCTACGATTAAACACGATATCTAGCCGAAAAACGCTTTTTAATCCATAAATTTTGGAGTTTTAAACAAGTTTTAGGGCTGAATATGAACACCACATGAAAACCTTAGTGTTATATGGAAGCCATGATCACTAACCTTTGGGGTTTGATACCCTAATCAACTCTTATTCGACAAAAATCGCTTAACAATTCGATTAACCGAAAAACAATGAATTAAAGCTTGATTGATCTAAGTTCTAGCATATTTGGATTGTACTTGGTGTGTAGGTACTAAAAATATAGCCTTTACACACTTCTGGGATCAAGATAAACGCTTGGAATCGGAAGAATCGCTAGGTATATCATCCGAAAACCGAAACTAGGATAGGCAGAATCTTGTTTTAGCTATTACTTGGTCCGTGTAACTTGGATTGAGATGAAATTTGGTGTGGTGATGTAGGTTATTTTCAGGAAGGTCCATGTAAATGTTTAGAATTTTTGGAATTTTCTATGATGTTTGGTGAATTTTTAATTGTTTTACCGAAAGAATTTCAGAAAAAATATCAAAAAAAATCAATAAATTACAAACTTTTATAGAGACACTAAGGAACATATAGGGAAGGTGCTGAGAAATTTGGAGTCCATTGGTTGAGTTTTGATTTGGGCTACAAATCCGTGTTTTTGCGAGTTGTCGGTAGCCGGGAACGCACCGAAACAAAATTGGAAAAATCATAAAAATTTTCTATGAAGTTCCTGGACATGTATAAGGTGTTTTGTAATTTTTTTGGATTTTTTTAACTACTTATGGTATTTAATTAGAATTATGTGGTTAAAAATAGTTTTATAATAATTTATTTTAATAAGTAAAGTAACAAAATAAATTCCAAGAAATTTTTTTCCATAATCTACAGATGTTTACTGATTTATGTAAAAATTTACAGATTTTTATATAAAATATAGATTAGATGGGAATTTATGGAATTAAAAACAGATTATTTTAAAGCAATTTCGCCAGTTTGCGCATAACGAACCCGCCGGAACTGGGAACTGACCCAACCCGACAAATACTATAGTTGGAACACTGGCAGTATTCCGGGAGATTCCCGGGCAAATTGGGCACTATGGGTGTGTCCCAAGACAATTCGGGAAAATCCCGACGGTGAAAGTGGAAACTCAAATTTGAGAACTTAGACCCCCCAAACACTCAGACTCCCTTAATGGAAAGTTAGTTATTCTTGAAAACCAACGCGTTGGCACTACTGGTATTCATGTACCATTATCCGAACACGTTAAACTACTGAATTTGGCTGGCATGCGAAACGGTGCCCGAAAGCCAAACTGAAAACTAATACTGCCCGGACGTCCATCACCATACCAGTGTCCTATAGACTCAACCCAGAGTAAAAAACTCCTGACCAGATCCAAGTTATAACCATTACCAACTTAAACACTGATTTGAATCCATACTTGCATAGGTATTATTAAAGCTGGTCCAGCTGCTTGATCACGCTTGCGTTGAGATCATTACTCATACTGTGAGTTTCACTACCCCGCTTTTAACTGTTTTATTGTTTTACTTGGGGTGGAATGCATGTTATAAACTGTGTTGATTACACTAAGTTGGGAGTGAGTTTCGCTTTACTACTTTTGAACTGTGTTACTGTTTTCTGAGGTGATTTGCATGTTACAAAACTGTGTTCATTGCACCAACTTGTGATGATGTAAATTTTATAACACACGGTTCGGCAAGCTGTAGGTGTCAGTTATGACACGGTTCGGCAAGCTGTAGGTGCTTGTTATAACACGGTTCGGCAAGCTGCAGGTGTCTATTATGACACAATTCGGCGAGCTGCAGGTGTTTGTTGTAACACGATTAGGCAAGCTGCAGGTGTCTGTTATGACACAGTTCGGCGAGCTGCAGGTGTTTGTCGTAACCCAGGCGTGCTAGCTGAAGGTGTTTATGTTGATAAATCCGTGAACTATGACTTGTGCAATTAAACTTGTTAACACATGTTACACATCAATTAAACCAGTGGAACTCACGCAGCGTTTAGCTGACCTTTTTAAAACTAACATGCATTTCAGGTAACTTGAGACTGGTGTGATCCGTGTATGTTGTTCAAGACATGTTTGTAGGTGTACCCGGATATAGACGCATGTGGCTTAGAAGACTTATGTAGTTCATGGGAACACGCAGTTATAATTTACATGTAGTATGTAATCAATGTTTTGTAAGTAATAAAATGTAGTGTCTTTATAAACAATTTGCTTGTACCAGAGGTGTCAGTTGCATCCCGTATATTTCTCTTACGCTGCAAGTTGGGTGTGACAAAATCTCTACACTTTAATGAGTTTTTTTGTACTTGAAGTATAATTTATTCTGTTAATAAAATGTTCTGTACTAAGATCAAGTGAAAATAATTCTTTTTGAGGTTGCAGTGTCGTCAACATCTTGATTTACTTCTAGAAAGCATCCCAACTATGTTTGAGAGTAATAAAACCGCTGATTCAGCTTCTTCTGGTGCTAGGAGCCTGGGATAAAGGTATTTCATTGATAGTATTGATAATATTGCCTCTGAGAAGAAAAACACGATTTCTTTTGATTTTGTCACATGACTTTCGCTTCCATGTCCCCAGACCGTTATTATGGCAATGAATATCACCGGAGGCAAACTTTTGGTATTCCGTTTAGGTAAGCTATATGAATTTCTAATTAAATATATTTATTGGACCCTTAGTGGCAAATTTAAATTGATCGAAAGATACCTGTTGAGTATATATTAGATTCAATAGACATCATATTATTATGTCGTTCTACATTTGAATTAAACATAACTTGATAACTTTTTCCTTTCGATTATCTTAAAATAGTACTTCTTAATGCTTCGGAGATGGAAGATGCTACCAAAACTCACATGAGAAGGTCAAAATAGTCATTTCACATGGACTATACAAACATTTTTAACGTAACCGCGGTTCATCAACTTTACTTATAGAGATTTTTTACTTATGAAATCTTTATAAACTTTTAACTGAATGTAATTGCAGAATGATTATGACAAATCGATCATGGTAACTCTGAAACATGATGACAAATTGTAAGATGGTACAGAATGTTCTTTTAGGGTATGAATTAATGAGCTAATGAACTTCATACTGAATAATAATGTTTTCTTTTTCTTAGAGTATGTTGAATCATTTATGTTATTTAGTGTGCACTTCTTTATACTACTATATATGGGCGAAGAAGAATACGTGTCTCTAATAAACTAATATTGTATTTCGTTGAAATTTTTAAATTTATTAAACTTGATTTTGGCTTGTGATTCAATAGGTTGATATATGTTTTTTTCATAGTTGAATAATATTTTAGACTACTAAATTTTTAGAGCTATTTATTAATTTTTCTTTTTAAAATCGAGTCAAACGAAGCCGGTTGAGCTAGCTTGGTTTAAAACCAAGTCGGACCCAAGCTTAGATTTTCAGTTCGGTTTATAGCCGAGCCTGAGCTTGCCCTGACTCGGTCCGGCTCGGCTCATGAACAACCTTATACTTGATTAAACACTTTGTCTTTTTTGAGATATAATATTGATTATTGATTTTATTTGCTACAGCCGGTACTAAGAGCTTTTTTTTAATATTGTTCATGCTTTAAGATTTTTGGTTCGTTGCTAGTAGAAGGTTTTTTAATAGCACAGGGCAATATATTGGATTTTTTTTACTTACTTTGGAAACCAACAAGAATGGTCACAGATCACCTCCAATCCTCTTGCTTTTGCCAACCAAGTATTTTTTTTACGTTGATACATTCTATCTTGAGTTGTAGTCCCATACTTAGTTCATATTTATCACGTTCTATTTTTATTTTATTATAATTTACTAAAATTTGACGTTACCAAAATCACATCCCCATATTTTTGGTAACATGACCAATCATTATAAGTTACTAAAATTTGACGTTACCAAAATCACATCCCGATATTTTTGGTAACATGACCAATCATCTTTTTAATGTTGGATTGACCATGTTATAAGGTAACTTCTCTCTTTAGAGTGTTTTTTTATTTTATTTGTCATAATTACTAAATTTTGACGGTTACCAAAATTAAATCCCGATATTTTTGGTAACATGGCCAATCATCCTTTTAATGTCGGATTGACCACGTTCTAAGGTAACTTCTTTCTTTAGAGTGTTTTTTTTTTTAATTTTAGACGGCTGAGATTCAGCATGATCAAATTGGATTTAGTTTTTTCAGAAACAGTTTCTATAAACAGTTTCTATTAACGTGAGTTAACAAAATAACTTCCTATATTTTTGGAATTTGAAATCATTCAGTTTTTAAAAGATTACTATAAAAACCATCAAAGCCCACCGCTTATCTAATCTACTACTATAGCATTTTCTCCTCTTTAAGTTAGATTGCTACAGGTAAGTTCTTTATATAAATTCTTATTGCTAAACCACACTATCATCATGTATTTTCCCAGTTCGTGTTTGTTTTATGTTCAGTTGACGTTCATTAAACTTAATTTTTTTATTAGATTCACCATGATTTTCTACTTTATTATAGGTTAAATCATGGATCCTACGGATATCACCTTTCTGAACCACCTTGATGTTTCAACGACGCTAACAGTCTTTACATTGATGATGACATTGGCGAGATTACGGTTTACAAGAAAAAGTTTGATACTCTCTTTATTAGACAATTATTTTCAATGTATATTCCATGTTTTACACTTATTTGTTTTTATAATATAATACTATATAGTTTTATCAACAGCTTGCTTGCCAAAGAAGGTGATGAAACTTCTTCAAGCCATCGTGTAACCTCTTCACTAATGCTTCCCAATTGACGCGATGATCAGTTGACGAAAACAGTTTATCATACTATGGCAGAAGTCAATGAATTTGATCAAACCCCCACCGTCGATCCAAAATCTTGAACCTAGGCATTCAACATCATCATCCGAACCAAAGCCCGAACAAACCACCACAGTCAATGTTGCGTTACCCATCCCTGATGTGGGACCGCAACTTCAAGCTGTGGTGGAAGAGTTTATTCTAAAAAGCGGCTCGGATGATGAGGAAGTTCGTACAGCCGCGAGGAATGATCTAAGAGATTTTATTGAGCGCGAAGAAATAGCGATTGAGACGTTGCTGGTTGTGGTTAAGTATGCTCATGAGGTTAAGAATGCTGATTTGTTGGATGCTTTTTGTCAAAGGGTGGCAGATTTGATCAAGGACAAGAAGGTGGTGGAGATTAGAGAGATTTTTGGTATAGTTAATGATTTTACACCGGAGAAGAAGAGGCTCTTCGTGATGAGCATCCTTGGGCTTTTCAAGATTAGGGTTTTGGTTGAATGTAGGTGGTTTAATTATAGCTTTTTTGGTTGTTATGAAAATATTAGGGTTTATGTGTTTTTACTTTTTATTAGGTTTGATTAGCTCTATTCTTGATGAACATCTGTGGGGTTTTGAAAATTAGGGTTTTGGTTGAATGCATGTTAGTTTAGCTTTATTGGTTATTATGGAATTATGAAATATTTGTAGTTTTTGTTTTGTATTTTTTCTCATATTGTCAATGTTTCCTTATCGTATGTAACTATGATTTAAAATCAATTTGCTTCAAGTTTATTGTGTCCGTATTTATTTGTGTTTTTAATCTTTTCGTATCTATTTAAAAACGTATATTTTCTCTGTCCGTGAATTCACGGGTATTAGCACTAGTGTTTAAAATAAATAGGTTGAGAAACATTTTGTTATGAGCGTTTGAGAAAACATTTTTGAGAAACCTTTTTGATATAATACTTGAGATGAATATGTCGAGAAAGATTTTGGAGAAAAAGTTTGTGAAACTAATTGAGAAACATTCCAATGAAAATATTTTGAAAGAAAAACATTTTGAGAAGTTCCTTAAGGCATAAAGCCTAAGGATTTAGGATAAACCATCTAAGGATAGATGATTTGTAAATCTCAGAGTAGTTGTGGCACGAGTAAAGACGAGGATTAGGATAGAGATCCTAAGTCTACTCATGTTCGGGTCCCTAGAAGGGTTATACACTAGGTTATACAACACACCGCAGCGGAAATCTCGAGGAAGTCACGTTAGAAATTGCTCACAACTACTGGTACTAAATTGTTTCATTATTGTCAACATTGTTTTACAATACAAGTAATTCATAACATTGTCTTTTGATTATAGCAGTCTAAAGCCTGGATGCATTCCTATGTGCAGCAAGCTTGAATAATCGAAACCTGAAACATATGTGAAAAAGAGACATCAACAAACAATGTTGGCGAGCACAAAGTTTTTGTTGGCCAAATAAATGGCAAAAGGTTTAGTATTTCAATACTTTGACAACTACGAGAGTTGCCAATTGTAAATCGACTCATTTTTAGCCGAAGAATGGCGAAAAAGGGTTAGCATTGCAATAAATTAACTTGTTTATGAAACTTGTGACAAAAGAGTTTTATATATGGCATTATGAGCATTACTAAGTAATTTTCATGCCTTTGAAAATTGTACTTTGTTCTTTGTAAACATATTGAAATCGTCCATAAATTTGAGAGTATGTTATTAGAAATCCAATCAAGGATTAACAATAACTATACCGAAATCGGTCATAACTCGCATGAGTATTATTAGAAATCAATCAATGATTTATAATAATACTAAATATTCTTCTAAGAAATCTATCATACAAAATATGAAAGAATTTCGAGGATTTGGATGTCGAACCTTTGAATCACTTGCACGCAAAATCCTAAAGTGACTCGAATAACGCTACAAGGGTAATGCAAATAAGAACACTTATATATAGGAAGTACCAACGGCGTATCCACCATGTCCTTATAGTATTACACTTGTTTCGTTATCCTAATCACAACTAACCACATAAACACATAATCGTCAACTTGTCACTTGTCTCGTCAAATACGCATTAAAGTACACAGAATCCAATCAAGGACTACCAATTAGTACTTTAAACATTTCATAAATATCTAACTATAAAGATAGGTAGATGTAATGGGAATTAAGTTTTGTCACATTGTCTTGTCAACTTGTCTGTCAAATACACATTAAAGTACACAGAATCCAATCAAGGACTACCAATTAGTACTTTAAACGTTCCAGAAATATCTAACTACAAAGATAGATAGATGTAATGGGAATTAGGTCTTGACACATTGTCTTGTCAACTTGTCTTGTCAAATACACATTAAAGTACACAGAATCCAATCAAGGACTACCAATTAGTACTTTAAACATTCCAGAAATATTTAACTATAAAGATAGATAGATGTAATGGGAATTAGGTCTTGACACATTGTCTTGTCAACTTGTATCACAAAATCATAATCCAAATGGTGATTCGGATAAGGCTACAAAGGGTAATACAATAAGCACGCTTATATATAGGAAGGGACCAACGGCGTATCCACCATGTTCTTATGGTATTACACTAGTTTCGTTATCTAAATCACCAACAAATCTACACATAAACCATAACCACCGTTCCTCGTAAAGTACTTCTTAGAAATCTCACTATAAAGATAGGAAGACTTAAGAGTCTACTTCAAACATCCTTTGAGAATTCTAACTATGAAGATGTAGGCCCTGAAAGACCTCCTTAACTGTCGTGTCATCAATTATCGTGTTGCATAATTGGAATTAATACATAAAAGCACTTAGTAAACACATACATGCCACACATTTGAGAAAATTTGATTACACATATGAATCACCCGAAAACATTTGGAAAACGTAAAAGAGGGGAAGCAGTCTACTCGCCTGGGATTGCGTATAGATCTTTTTCAAATGATATAACAAAGCTCAAAGGATCAAGAGTTCAAGTGTTGAATTTGGTTCCTAGTGTATCGGATAATTACATGTTAATGTCGAAACTCGAAACGAGAAATCGGATAGAATGAGGTATATAAACCAAAAAAAAGTTGGATCTTGTATAATATGGTTCATAATATTAAACATTCTGATTTGGAAACATTTCAAAGTGTTTTGGCTTGTTACGGCTCGCTAAAGTGGTTTACGCCACTTTAACGGGTCATAAACGTAACTATGGGTTCGGGTGATTAAATATGTCCTATGACAAGTCTAATATGTCAAAATTAGTTTATTAAGTTGTATAATCAGTTTAGATGTCAAAATAACATTCTTATATGTTCTAAACTATTTTATGTGCAAAAAGGGCATTTTCGGCATTTTAAAGAATACAGAGTCGACTTGTCATTTGACTAACCAAGCGGTATGACCATAGGGTATAACCTCAGAGGGTTATTCCCTATAATAATATGGTCATAACATTGGTCTTGGTCGGATCCTAAAGTTGACCAAACGGGTCAGATTTGAAAGTCAAAGCGGGTGTCAAAACCGCTAGACTTACGACTCTAAGCAAGCACTAAAACAAGAGTCACGAGTTAGGCATGTTTTGACATGTCTAAATAAGATTATAAAAGTGTTTTGGCACCAAAACAAACTATTTTGATACCCGGAAATGGATCCATTGCAAATTACACAAAAATCGCATTATTGACCAAAACTTTTTCTTGTCAAAATGACTGGAAAATATAGAAAGCAGTAGGTATGATCATTAGGGATTATGATCAACATGATTATGACCATATTAGCAAGTTCAATTGGATTTTATTTTAACCAATTCATGTTCAAGACTGAAAGTCAAACAGAAAGTCAAACTGTTTGATTTTTAGCTCAAATATGCTACAAGAATTGAACAAGGCATGAATGAGAGAATTACAAACACCAAGGATTGCTAAAGAATCACAAAGGAAGCTCCAAAGATGGTTGCAAATTCGGATTGTGGCAGATGAGGGCAAGAAGGTTACGAAAGTTTCAAATGTGGGGATGGTCAAGGTAATTATAATGATCAAGAAGTTACCAAAACATGACAAGTGTTAAACCAGGTGCTAGGGCATGCATTAGTGTCCCATTAGGTGTCCAAAGCAGAAGAGAAGTGGCCAAATTCGTGAGCTAGGTGTCCTTAAACAAGCAGGCTGTTGATAGCTAATTTTTAGTGAGCTGGGCAGGTCCTTACGGTCCATAAGCCTATGACCTGGGCAAAGTTTGCAAAAACTGCAAAACAGGTCCCTGCACTACGTTTTGTCGCGTTTTGGCACTTTTAACACCCGTTAACCCCATTTTTAAGCTTTATAAGGACAATAAAGTATAGGGAACTTGAAATGTGCTCAAAAATGTTTCGGATGTCGGTTCGTTTGGTCGTATGGTTGCGGTTTTCGGTAATTATGACGAAAAGCGTAACGAACGCGCAAATGACCGTAAATGCGTAACGAATGGCAGCATTCCAAAAATTAAAATACAATATTTTAATGACCACAAAACCATTTGGGTGTCTTTACATGTTCCGGATAGCGAAATACGCGTAAAGGCATAGTTTCACAGAAATTGCAAAATAGCCCCTGTAGTTACAATAGTGTGTTTTTGGCATACCGAAGCCCTCGGAACTTATTTCTAAGTTATGAAAAGAGTATTTGAGGTATGTTAAGCCTGTGTTAATGTTCTGGAGTGTACGTCGCTACGAGAATCGACAGACTTTTGTAGTTTGTCATAAATAGTCCCTATGATCGAATAAGCATGTTTTTGACATAGCAAACCCTTCGAAACTTATTTCTAAGTTATGTAAAGGGTATTTAAGGTATGGTAGCTTATGACCTCGTCCTGGTGTGTATGTTACGTTAAACGGGTTATGTTTAAGTATCAGTTATCGAAAAGCCTTCAAAGAAAAAGTTTTTGAAAGCCCTAAATTTTGCACAAGTGTCACAGTCGGAATTATGTGCTTCAGAAAGATTGGGTTCTACTATTGTATTTCCTGGTTCTGTAGCAGGTGTTTCTTGTTCTGCATGAGTTTCTTGAACACCACTATTGCTAGGACCTGTACCAGAAGAAGATGATCCAACAGTTAGTTGATTAACCACTATTGTTCTAATAATCTGCTCTTGATTAGCCGACTGATGTAGATAATATAACACATCAATGTCTTCTTCAGAATGCTCTTCTGGCAAATCGAATGATTTCCATAATTCACTATAATTGAACAACCAAGCATCGCCTGCTCTTTGAATTGGAGTTGTATAACGAAAACAGTCGATGTGCTGTGCTTCTACCACTCTTCTCAAACTTGGAAGATAGAAACCATCTATCATTTTGGCACCAAACTTTCCGTCGGAATTAATGACTGTACAAGGTGCACCAAACGGTTCTAGATACTTCAGATTTGGTTTCCTTCGGTTTGGCAATTCGAACGAAGTCTTCTTGGTTGGTTTGACCGTCAAGACTCTGTTCAACGTATAGCATGCTGCTGTGACTGCTTCACTCCAGAAACTAACAGGAAGTTTAGAATCTGCAAGCATAGTTCTTGTTGTTTCTATTAACGTTCGGTTCTTCCTCTCACCCACTCCATTCTGTTGCGGAGTGTATGTAGCACTGAATTCATGTAAGATACCTTTGTCGTTGCAAATTCTTTCATTCGGGCGTTCTTGAATTCTGTACCGTTGTCACTTCGGATTCTTCTAATAGGGAGATGGTACAGATTTTCAATCTTCCTGAAGAGGATCATAAGATTATCGAATGTTTCGTCTTTGCTCTCTTGGAGAAGACCCATGAAAACCTTGAATAATCATTAGTGACGACAAGACAATAAAGATCTCCAGATATACTTTTCACATTCACAGGACCGAAGAGATCCATATGCAGTCATTCGAGCGGCACCTTGATGGAGTTAAGAATCTTCTTTGGATGAGACTTTTTAGTCTGCTTTCCTTTCTTGCATTCCAGACAATTATCAGTCATATGAAAGCTTTTAAGATTCACTCCTTCCACTAAATCATTATGAACCAGGTGATTCATCTTTCTGAGGTGTATATGACCCATCTTTCTGTGCCAAAGAATTGATTCCTTCTCTGTGGCCTTCGTTACGAAACATTGAGCCGACTTTGAAGTAGTTGTAGCAATGCTCATATCTAGCACATAAAGATCATTTTCGTGAGGAGCGGGCATGAGAATCCATTCTTCTAGAATTTGAAGCCCGATTTAATATCATGCACTCCTTTTCATTGAAATGGGTGGTAAACTGCTTATCACAGATCTGAGAAATACTGAGAAGATTGTTCTCCAGCTCAGCGATATAGTTGGCCTTATCAAACGACACCACACCATTAGATAGCTTTCCTTCTGCAACGATTCTACCTCATTGATTTCCCGCGAATCCCACGTACCCTCCATTCATTGCTTTAGTATCGAAGAGTAAGGTACGTATCCCAGTCATGTGACGTCAAGCTCCGCTATCAGTAATCCACTTTGAAAAAATGGATCTTTGGAGCCCCTGCACATGTGAAGAACTTATTTAAAGAGGAAAACCCAAGCCTTTCCGGTCTTGGGTGGATTCGGGATGTCATAAATAGGAACTTGCAAATCAACATTCGAAAACTTCTGACTAGTCTTTTTGTCATTGACATTTTCATTCTTATCTTATGCAGGCTTTGCACTTTCAGATGATGATGGTGTTTTCTTTGCAACCCATGATTAAGATTTCATTCGAGCTTTCTTGATGTAAAATTTTGAATCTTTGTTCTCATTTGATTTAGAAGTTTCACCCTTTTTCAAAAGTTGATTTCTCAATTTTAGATTCAATTTTAAGCTTCACTTTGATGTTAGATTCATTATTTCGTTTTATGATCGTGATTGGCTTTGCAATCTCTGGGTGCTTAAGTTTCTCATCATTTGAAGTTGTTTTTCTTCGTTGATACATAGGCTTTGATTTCGGACACTTGCGAGCAATGTGACCAACTTCATTGCATTTGAAGCAAGTCCGAGTATCAGCAGAATGTCCATTCGTGGGTTTTACTCCACTTGTGGATTTAGCCTTATCACGAAGTTCTTTTTCCATCTTAAACTCATCGTTCGATTGCTTTCCAATCGAAACCTCTTCCTGAACCGTGTTAGTCCCAAACACAAATTGCATGTTTTTATTCTTATATTCGTGAAATGGTGACTTTTGTTTCTTTTTCGGTTCATCTTCTACTTCCAAACCCAAACCTGCTCTCCTATTTTCAGGAAAATCACCACCATTTCTTCGGTAGTTGTTATAATTTTTCTTGGGTTTTGAGTAATTTTTTTCTCAATTCTATCCAAATCATCTTATGATACTTCAACAAGTTTGAACAATTTGTCGATTTGATCTTCTTTCACATTTTGAATCGGAAAACTATCATCAAAATATAGTCTATCAGATTCCTTAACATTGTACATGACAACGTTAGGATCATCACTTAGGTTATTTTCCGATGATGTATAGTCATTTTCGGATTGTGATTCAGAACTGTTCAAACTTGAGTTGGCGCTCTCAAAACTGCCATCATTAGACTCACTTCCCAAAACATTTTCAACCACATTATTCACAACCGCTTCACTGTCATCGTTAGGATTTGTGTAAATTATATCAATGTTCTCAGGCAACTCGTTTTTCCTTTCGGATAGAAGTGTTATATTGAGTGCCTTCTCCATTCCATCAACTTTCTTGCAGCAGTAACTTACGCACAATGGAGGTGGAACATTGGTATAATCTCCACGTTTCTTACCTTTTGGTTTCTTATCATTTTCTTCCGATGAGATTGTTGGAAGAATATGATCGATGACATAAGCATTTGTGGGTAGCTAAGCAAGAGTTTTCTTACTCTTTCTGTTTCAATTTTCATGAAGATCATGTTTTGTTTCAGCAATGGTGTTAATGTACATATTAATTGCTTCTTGTTTTTCAATTACTGTTGCTTTTAACATTCTTATCGTGGCACCTTGTTCTAAATTAGCTTTTTCACCATTGCAATAAGTGCCTTTCATCTTATCATAAGCTTCTTTCATCGGGCGATAATCTTATTTAAAATTTTCATTATGCACATCTAGTTCGCTTATGATTAGAGATTTCTCAGCACATTGCTCACAAGGTTTCGTGCACTTTGTGCAAGGTTTTTCAACCTCCACAACTTTCACAACTTCTTTCTCAATCACCTTTACCTCTAAACCCACCTGTTTCAGATTGGCCATCATGGCTTTGTCAGCAATCTTTGTGAGGTTTTCTTCGTTCATCTCCTTTGTCACATCAATGACCTCCTCAAACTCTGGTTTCTTCTCTTCAACCACTTGCTCTTGCGATGTAGCTTCTGAGCAACCTGCAAAACTAGAATGAAAATTAGGAGGAATAATGTTCTTCATATTTGTCTCGTGATAGATCATCTCCTCTTCTTCTGTTCTTTGCAAATACTCTTCTAAGATCGCATTCTCAAAAGCTGCATTATCTACCATTGATTCTGATTCATCCACGATCTCTGCCATTAGTGCAACTCCAGTCTTCTTGCCAATATAATTATTCCAGTCAAACCCTTCGTCTTCATGAGACACAACTAGAGCTTTTTCGGTTGGCTTTGAGGAATTATCTTGAACTTAAACTTGAGTTCTCTTTGGATATGGCTTGTACTGCAACGCTTTCTTGTAATAGTCATTGTTGTTGCCAAAAGGGCTTTGATTGCCGCTTGCTTTTTGATTTGTGCACTCGCGTTTGAAATGCCCCTTTTGTCTGCATTTGAAGCACGTTACTTTCGACTTATCGAATCGAAGCTTATTGCTCGAATTTCCAATATCTCTTCCAGTAAGCGCGACAAACTTCGTGACTCTTCTGATAATTGATGCTAAGCTCCATTTGATATCCATCAATTCCAATTCCTCTTCATCAACCTGGTCGTAATCTTCAGCCGTCATCTCTGGATTCCCTATCTTTCCCGCAAATAAACTTTCATATGATTCAAGAACGGTTGCAAGGAGTGCCATATGTTGTTTGGCCGCTTGTTCAGAGAAAACATTCTTCAGATTGACCGCAATGTTGCACTAGAATACGTTCGAATCAGATCCAGATTGGTTTGTCTGATTAGTTTGGTTCTGGAACTGTGAATTTGAACCAGTACTCGAATATCCTGTGTTCGGAGGACTCTGATCATAACTCGGGTATGATTGAGTGTTTTGTTGACTTTGGAACGAATGATTCAAAGAATTCATATTCGCACTAAACACCATTTGAATTTTCGGACTCGAAATTTCCTGAACACCTCCTCGGTAGTACAAACTCACGTCTTGCACAACATTTGCATTCTTTGATTTGGGCATTTTCAGCATCTCCATTTCATGTCCCTCTAACTTGTCAATGAAATCTGATAGCCTGTAATGCCTCCAACTTGGACCATTCTTCAATACGATTAAGTCGGGTATGATTGAGTGTTTGGTTGACTTTGGAACGAATGATTCGAAGAATTCATATTCGCACTAAATGCCATTTGAATTTTGGGACTCGAAATTTCTTGAACACCACCTCGGTAGTACAGACTCACGTCTTGCACAACATTTGCATTTTTTGATTTGGGCATTTTCAGCATCTCCATTTCATGTCCCTCTAACTCGTCAATGAAATCTTATAACACACGGTTCGGCAAGCTGTAGGTGTCAGTTATGACACGGTTCGGCAAGCTGTAGGTGCTTGTTATAACACGGTTCGGCAAGCTGCAGGTGTCTATTATGACAGAATTCGGCGAGCTGCAGGTGTTTGTTGTAACACGGTTCGGCAAGCTACAGGTGTCTGTTATGACACAGTTTGGCGAGCTGCAGGTGTTTGTCGTAACCCGGGCGTGCTAGCTGAAGGTGTTTATGTTAATAAATCCGTGTGAATTGTGACTTGTGCAATTAAACTTGTTAACAAATGTTGTTACACATCAATTAAACCAGTGGAACTCACGCAGCGTTTAGCTGACTTTTTTAAAACTAACATGCATTTCAGGTAACTTGAGACTGGTGTGATCCGTGTATGTTGTTCAAGACATGTTTGTAGGTGTACCCGGATATAGACGCATGTGGCTTAGAAGACTTATGTGGTTCATTGGAACACGCAGTTGTAAATTACATGTTGTATGTAATCAACGTTTTGTAAGTAATAAAATGTAGTGTCTTTATAAACAATGTGCTTGTACCAGAGGTGTCTGTTGCATCCCGTATATTTCTCTTCCGCTGCAAGTTGGGTGTTACAAAATCTCTACACTTTAATGAGTTTTTTGTACTTGAAGTATAATTTATTCTGTTAATAAAATGTTTTGTACTAAGATAAAGTGAAAATAATTCTTTTTGAGGTTGCAGTGTCGTCAACATCTTGATTTACTTCTAGAAAGCATCCCAACTATGTTTGAGAGTAATAAAACCGCTAATTCAGCTTCTTCTGGTGCTAGGAGCCTGGGATAAAGGTATTTCATTGATAGTATTGATAATATTGCCTCTGAGAAGAAACACACGATTTCTTTTGATTTTGTCACATGACTTTCGCTTCCATGTCCCCAGACCGTTATTATGGCAATGAATATCACCGGAGGCAAACTTTTGGTATTCCGTTTAGGTAAGCTATATGAATTCCTAATTAAATATATTTATTGGACCCTTAGTGGCAAAATTAAATTGATCATAAGATACCTATTGAGTATATATTAGATTCAATAGACATCATATTATTATGTCGTTCTACATTTGAATAAAACATAACTTGATAACTTTTTCCTTTCGATTATCTTAAAATAGTACTTCTTAATGCTTCGGAGATGGAAGATGCTACCAAAACTCACATGAGAAGGTCAAAATAGTCATTTCACAAGGACTATACAAACATTTTTAACGTAACCGCGGTTCGTCAACTTTACTCATGGCGATTTTTTACTTATGAAATTTATAAACTTTTAACTGAATGTAATTGCAGAATGATTATGACAAATCGATCATGGTAACTCTGAAACATGATGACAAATTGCAAGATGGTACATAATGTTCTTTTAGGGTATGTATTAATGACCTAATGAACTTCATACTGACTAATAATGTTTTCTTTTTCTTAGAGTATGTTGAATCGTTTATGTTATTTAGTGTGCACTTCTTTATACTACTATATATGGGCGAAGAAGAATACGTGTCTCTAATAAACTAATATTGTATTTCGTTGAATTTTTAAATTTATTGAACTTGATTTTAGCTTGTGATTCAATAGGTTGATATATGTTTTTTTAATAGTTGAATAATATTTTAGATTACTAAATTTTTAGAGCTATTTATTAATTTTTCTTT
The DNA here is from genome assembly GCA_947069175.1 of Scalesia atractyloides. NCBI lineage: Eukaryota > Viridiplantae > Streptophyta > Magnoliopsida > Asterales > Asteraceae > Scalesia > Scalesia atractyloides. The sequence goes on along the minus strand of CAMTDV010000139.1, from coordinate 22,292 downwards.
TTAAAATCGAGTCAAACGAAGCCGGCTGAGCCAGCTTGGTTAAAACCAAGCCGGGACCCAAGCTTAGATTTTCAGTTCGATTTATAGCCGAGCCTGAGGTTGCCCTGACTCGGTCCGGCTCGGCTCATGAACAACCTTATACTTGATTAAAAACTTTGTCTTTTTTGAGATATAATATTGATCATTGATTTTATTTGCTACAAGCCGGTACTAAGAGCTTTTTTTTAATATTGTTCATGCTTTAAGATTTTTGTTCGTTGCTACTAGCAGGTTTTTTAATAGCGCTTGGCAATATATTGGATTTTCTTTTACTTACTTTGGAAACCAACAAGAATGGTCACATGTCACCTCCAATCCTCTTGCTTTTGTCAACCAAGTATTTTTTTACGTTGATACATTCTGAGTTGTAGTCCCATACTTGGTTCATATTTATCCCGTTCTATTTTTATTTTATCATAATTTACTAAAATTTGACGTTACCAAAATCATATCCCGATATTTTTGGTAACATGACCAATCATCTTTTTAATGTTGGATTGACCATGTTATAAGGTAACTTCTCTCTTTAGAGTGTTTTTTTTTTTTTTTATTTGTCATAATTACTAAATTTTGACGGTTAACAAAATTAAATCCCGATATTTTTGGTAACATGGCCAATCATCCTTTTAATGTCGGATTGACCACGTTCTAAGGTAACTTCTTTCTTTAGAGTGTTTTTTTTTTAATTTTAGAGGGCTGAGATTCAGCATGATCAAATTGGATTTAGTTTTTTCAGAAACAGTTTCTATAAACAGTTTCTATTAACGTGAGTTAACAAAATAACTTCCTATATTTTTGGAATTTGAAATCATTCAGTTTTTAAAAGATTACTAAAAAGACCATCAAAGCCCACCTCTTATCTAATCTACTACTACAGCATTTTCTCCTCTTTAAGTTAGATTGCTACCGGTAAGTTCTTTATATAAATTCTTATTGCTAAACCACACTATCATCATGTATTTTCCCAGTTCGTGTTTGTTTTATGTTCTGTTGACGTTCATTAAACTTAATTTTTTATTAGATTCACCATGATTTTCTACTTTATTATAGGTTAAATCATGGATCCTACGGATATCACCTTTCTGAACCACCTTGATGTTTCACACGACGCTAACAGTCTTTACATTGATGATGACATTGGCGAGATTACGGTTTACAAGAAAAAGTTGATACTCTCTTTATTAGACAATTATTTTCAATGTATATTCCATGTTTTACACTTATTTGTTTTTATAATATAATACTATATAGTTTTATCAACAGCTTGCTTGCCAAAGAAGGTGATGAAACTTCTTCAAGCAGTTAACCTACGACTAAGTTCCCTAATTGAACAGCGAATAGAAAAAAATTGATCCTATTGACACGAAAATCAGTTTAAATCATTACTAATGGGCAAGAAGTAACCAAGAATTGTATCACAACCCCACGCGTCGAAATTCACACAAATCTTGAAAACCCCACGGACCAATTTCCACAATTCATCATCATCCGAACCAAAGCCCGAACAAACCACCACAGTCAATGTTGCGTTACCCATCCCTGATGTGGGACCGCAACTTCAAGCTGTGGTGGAAGAGTTTATTCTAAAAAGCGGCTCGGATGATGAGGAAGTTCGTACAGCCGCGAGGTATGATCTAAGAGATTTTATTGAGCGCGAAGAAATAGCGATTGAGACGTTGCTGGTTGTGGTTAAGTATGCTCATGAGGTTAAGAATGCTGATTTGTTGGATGCTTTTTGTCAAAGGGTGGCAGATTTGATCAAGGACAAGAAGGTGGTGGAGATTAGAGAGATTTTTGGTATAGTTAATGATTTTACATCGGAGAAGAAGAGGCTCTTCGTGATGAGCATCCTTGGGCTTTTCAAGATTAGGGTTTTGGTTGAATGTTGGTGGTTTAATTATAGCTTTTTTGGTTGTTATGAAAATATTAGGGTTTATGTGTTTTTACTTTTTATTAGGTTTGATTAACTCTATTCTTGATGAACATCTGGGGGGTTTTGAAGATTAGGGTTTTGGTTAATGCATGTTAGTTTAGCTTTATTGGTTATTATGAAATTATGAAATATTTCTAGTCTTTGTTTTGTATTTTTCTCATATTGTCAATGTTTCCTTATCGTATGTAACTATGAATTTAAAATCAATTTGCTTCAAGTTTATTGTGTCCGTATTTATTTCGTGCTTTTAATCATTTTGTATCTGTTTAAAAACGTATTATTTTCTCTGTCCTGTGAAATTCACGGGTATTAGCACTAGTGTTTAAAATAAATAGGTTGAGAAACATTTTGTTAAGAGCGTTTGAGAAAACATTTTTGAGAAACCTTTTTTATATAATACTTGAGATGAATATGTCGAGAAATATTTTGGAGAAAAAGTTTGTGAAAATAATTGAGAAACATTCCAATGAAAATATTTTGAAAGAAAAACATTTTGAGAAATTCCTTAAGGCATAAAGCCTAAGGATTTAGGATAAACCATCTAAGGATAGATGATTTGTAAATCTTGGAGTAGTTGTGGCACGAGTAAAGACGAGGATTAGGATAGAGATCCTAAGTCTACTCATGTTCGGGTCCCTAGAAGGGTTATACACTAGGTTAAAGGAATTCTAAGAACCTAATTCCCTATAAACAGGCTCTGATACCAATCTGTAACACCCCGATCACGTAATACAACAACACGCGGCGGAAATATCGAGAAATCACGTTACAAATTGCTCACAACTACTGGTACTAAATTGTTTCATTATTGTCAACATTGTTTTACAATACAAGGAATTCATAACATTGTCTTTTGATTATAGCAGTCTAAAGCCTGGATGCATTCCTATGTGCAGCAAGCTTGAATAATCGAAACCTGAAACATATGTGAAAAAGAGACATCAACAAACAATGTTGGCGAGCACAAAGTTTTTGTTGGCCAAATAAATGGCAAAAGGTTTAGTATTTCAATACTTTGACAACTACGAGAGTTGCCAATTGTAAATCGACTCATTTTTAGCCGAAGAATGGCAAAAAGGGTTAGCATTGCAATAAATTAACTTGTTTATGAAACTTGTGACAAAAGAGTTTTATATATGGCATTATGAGCATTACTAAGTAATTTTCATGCCTTTGAAAATTGTACTTTGTTCTTTGTAAACATATTGAAATCCTCCATAAATTTGAGAGTATGTTATTAGAAATCCAATCAAGGATTAACAATAACTATACCGAAATCGGTCATAACTCGCATGAGTATTATTAGAAATCAATCAATGATTTATAATAATACTAAATATTCTTCTAAGAAATCTATCATACAAAATATGAAAGAATTTCGAGGATTTGGATGTCGAACCTTTGAATCACTTGCACGCAAAATCCTAAAGTGACTCGAATAACGCTACAAGGGTAATGCAAATAAGAACACTTATATATAGGAAGTACCAACGGCGTATCCACCATGTCCTTATAGTATTACACTTGTTTCGTTATCCTAATCACAACTAACCACATAAACACATAATCGTCAACTTGTCACTTGTCTCGTCAAATACGCATTAAAGTACACAGAATCCAATCAAGGACTACCAATTAGTACTTTAAACATTTCATAAATATCTAACTATAAAGATAGGTAGATGTAATGGGAATTAAGTTTTGTCACATTGTCTTGTCAACTTGTCTTGTCAAATACACATTAAAGTACACAGAATCCAATCAAGGACTACCAATTAGTACTTTAAACGTTCCAGAAATATCTAACTACAAAGATAGATAGATGTAATGGGAATTAGGTCTTGACACATTGTCTTGTCAACTTGTCTTGTCAAATACACATTAAAGTACACAGAATCCAATCAAGGACTACCAATTAGTACTTTAAACATTCCAGAAATATTTAACTATAAAGATAGATAGATGTAATGGGAATTAGGTCTTGACACATTGTCTTGTCAACTTGTATCACAAAATCATAATCCAAATGGTGATTCGGATAAGGCTACAAAGGGTAATACAATAAGCACGCTTATATATAGGAAGGGACCAACGGCGTATCCACCATGTTCTTATGGTATTACACTAGTTTCGTTATCTAAATCACCAACAAATCTACACATAAACCATAACCACCGTTCCTCGTAAAGTACTTCTTAGAAATCTCACTATAAAGATAGGAAGACTTAAGAGTCTACTTCAAACATCCTTTGAGAATTCTAACTATGAAGATGTAGGCCCTGAAAGACCTCCTTAACTGTCGTGTCATCAATTATCGTGTTGCATAATTGGAATTAATACATAAAAGCACTTAGTAAACACATACATGCCACACATTTGAGAAAATTTGATTACACATATGAATCACCCGAAAACATTTGGAAAACGTAAAAGAGGGGAAGCAGTCTACTCGCCTGGGATTGCGTATAGATCTTTTTCAAATGATATAACAAAGCTCAAAGGATCAAGAGTTCAAGTGTTGAATTTGGTTCCTAGTGTATCGGATAATTACATGTTAATGTCGAAACTCGAAACGAGAAATCGGATAGAATGAGGTATATAAACCAAAAAAAAGTTGGATCTTGTATAATATGGTTCATAATATTAAACATTCTGATTTGGAAACATTTCAAAGTGTTTTGGCTTGTTACGGCTCGCTAAAGTGGTTTACGCCACTTTAACGGGTCATAAACGTAACTATGGGTTCGGGTGATTAAATATGTCCTATGACAAGTCTAATATGTCAAAATTAGTTTATTAAGTTGTATAATCAGTTTAGATGTCAAAATAACATTCTTATATGTTCTAAACTATTTTATGTGCAAAAAGGGCATTTTCGGCATTTTAAAGAATACAGAGTCGACTTGTCATTTGACTAACCAAGCGGTATGACCATAGGGTATAACCTCAGAGGGTTATTCCCTATAATAATATGGTCATAACATTGGTCTTGGTCGGATCCTAAAGTTGACCAAACGGGTCAGATTTGAAAGTCAAAGCGGGTGTCAAAACCGCTAGACTTACGACTCTAAGCAAGCACTAAAACAAGAGTCACGAGTTAGGCATGTTTTGACATGTCTAAATAAGATTATAAAAGTGTTTTGGCACCAAAACAAACTATTTTGATACCCGGAAATGGATCCATTGCAAATTGCACAAAAATCGCATTATTGACCAAAACTTTTTCTTGTCAAAATGACTGGAAAATATAGAAAGCAGTAGGTATGATCATTAGGGATTATGATCAACATGATTATGACCATATTAGCAAGTTCAATTGGATTTTATTTTAACCAATTCATGTTCAAGACTGAAAGTCAAACAGAAAGTCAAACTGTTTGATTTTTAGCTCAAATATGCTACAAGAATTGAACAAGGCATGAATGAGAGAATTACAAACACCAAGGATTGCTAAAGAATCACAAAGGAAGCTCCAAAGATGGTTGCAAATTCGGATTGTGGCAGATGAGGGCAAGAAGGTTACGAAAGTTTCAAATGTGGGGATGGTCAAGGTAATTATAATGATCAAGAAGTTACCAAAACATGACAAGTGTTAAACCAGGTGCTAGGGCATGCATTAGTGTCCCATTAGGTGTCCAAAGCAGAAGAGAAGTGGCCAAATTCGTGAGCTAGGTGTCCTTAAACAAGCAGGCTGTTGACAGCTAATTTTTAGTGAGCTGGGCAGGTCCTTACGGTCCATAAGCCTATGACCTGGGCAAAGTTTGCAAAAACTGCAAAACAGGTCCTGCACTACGTTTTGTCGCGTTTTGGCACTTTTAACACCCGTTAACCCCATTTTTAAGCTTTATAAGGACAATAAAGTATAGGGAACTTGAAATGTGCTCAAAAATGTTTCGGATGTCGGTTCGTTTGGTCGTATGGTTGCGGTTTTCGGTAATTATGACGAAAAGCGTAACGAACGCGCAAATGACCGTAAATGCGTAACGAATGGCAGCATTCCAAAAATTAAAATACAATATTTTAATGACCACAAAACCATTTGGGTGTCTTTACATGTTCCGGATAGCGAAATACGCGTAAAGGCATAGTTTCACAGAAATTGCAAAATAGCCCCTGTAGTTACAATAGTGTGTTTTTGGCATACCGAAGCCCTCGGAACTTATTTCTAAGTTATGAAAAGAGTATTTGAGGTATGTTAAGCCTGTGTTAATGTTCTGGAGTGTACGTCGCTACGAGAATCGACAGACTTTTGTAGTTTGTCATAAATAGTCCCTATGATCGAATAAGCATGTTTTTGACATAGCAAACCCTTCGAAACTTATTTCTAAGTTATGTAAAGGGTATTTAAGGTATGGTAGCTTATGACCTCGTCCTGGTGTGTATGTTACGTTAAACGGGTTATGTTTAAGTATCAGTTATCGAAAAGCCTTCAAAGAAAAAGTTTTTGAAAGCCCTAAATTTTGCACAAGTGTCACAGTCGGAATTATGTGCTTCAGAAAGATTGGGTTCTACTATTGTATTTCCTGGTTCTGTAGCAGGTGTTTCTTGTTCTGCATGAGTTTCTTGAACACCACTATTGCTAGGACCTGTACCAGAAGAAGATGATCCAACAGTTAGTTGATTAACCACTATTGTTCTAATAATCTGCTCTTGATTAGCCGACTGATGTAGATAATATAACACATCAATGTCTTCTTCAGAATGCTCTTCTGGCAAATCGAATGATTTCCATAATTCACTATAATTGAACAACCAAGCATCGCCTGCTCTTTGAATTGGAGTTGTATAACGAAAACAGTCGATGTGCTGTGCTTCTACCACTCTTCTCAAACTTGGAAGATAGAAACCATCTATCATTTTGGCACCAAACTTTCCGTCGGAATTAATGACTGTACAAGGTGCACCAAACGGTTCTAGATACTTCAGATTTGGTTTCCTTCGGTTTGGCAATTCGAACGAAGTCTTCTTGGTTGGTTTGACCGTCAAGACTCTGTTCAACGTATAGCATGCTGCTGTGACTGCTTCACTCCAGAAACTAACAGGAAGTTTAGAATCTGCAAGCATAGTTCTTGTTGTTTCTATTAACGTTCGGTTCTTCCTCTCACCCACTCCATTCTGTTGCGGAGTGTATGTAGCACTGAATTCATGTAAGATACCTTTGTCGTTGCAAATTCTTTCATTCGGGCGTTCTTGAATTCTGTACCGTTGTCACTTCGGATTCTTCTAATAGGGAGATGGTACAGATTTTCAATCTTCCTGAAGAGGATCATAAGATTATCGAATGTTTCGTCTTTGCTCTCTTGGAGAAGACCCATGAAAACCTTGAATAATCATTAGTGACGACAAGACAATAAAGATCTCCAGATATACTTTTCACATTCACAGGACCGAAGAGATCCATATGCAGTCATTCGAGCGGCACCTTGATGGAGTTAAGAATCTTCTTTGGATGAGACTTTTTAGTCTGCTTTCCTTTCTTGCATTCCAGACAATTATCAGTCATATGAAAGCTTTTAAGATTCACTCCTTCCACTAAATCATTATGAACCAGGTGATTCATCTTTCTGAGGTGTATATGACCCATCTTTCTGTGCCAAAGAATTGATTCCTTCTCTGTGGCCTTCGTTACGAAACATTGAGCCGACTTTGAAGTAGTTGTAGCAATGCTCATATCTAGCACATAAAGATCATTTTCGTGAGGAGCGGGCATGAGAATCCATTCTTCTAGAATTTGAAGCCCGATTTAATAATCATGCACTCCTTTTCATTGAAATGGGTGGTAAACTGCTTATCACAGATCTGAGAAATACTGAGAAGATTGTTCTCCAGCTCAGCGATATAGTTGGCCTTATCAAACGACACCACACCATTAGATAGCTTTCCTTCTGCAACGATTCTACCTCATTGATTTCCCGCGAATCCCACGTACCCTCCATTCATTGCTTTAGTATCGAAGAGTAAGGTACGTATCCCAGTCATGTGACGTCAAGCTCCGCTATCAGTAATCCACTTTGAAAAAATGGATCTTTGGAGCCCCTGCACATGTGAAGAACTTATTTAAAGAGGAAAACCCAAGCCTTTCCGGTCTTGGGTGGATTCGGGATGTCATAAATAGGAACTTGCAAATCAACATTCGAAAACTTCTGACTAGTCTTTTTGTCATTGACATTTTCATTCTTATCTTATGCAGGCTTTGCACTTTCAGATGATGATGGTGTTTTCTTTGCAACCCATGATTAAGATTTCATTCGAGCTTTCTTGATGTAAAATTTTGAATCTTTGTTCTCATTTGATTTAGAAGTTTCACCCTTTTTCAAAAGTTGATTTCTCAATTTTAGATTCAATTTTAAGCTTCACTTTGATGTTAGATTCATTATTTCGTTTTATCATCGTGATTGGCTTTGCAATCTCTGGGTGCTTAAGTTTCTCATCATTTGAAGTTGTTTTTCTTCGTTGATACATAGGCTTTGATTTCGGACACTTGCGAGCAATGTGACCAACTTCATTGCATTTGAAGCAAGTCCGAGTATCAGCAGAATGTCCATTCGTGGGTTTTACTCCACTTGTGGATTTAGCCTTATCACGAAGTTCTTTTTCCATCTTAAACTCATCGTTCGATTGCTTTCCAATCGAAACCTCTTCCTGAACCGTGTTAGTCCCAAACACAAATTGCATGTTTTTATTCTTATATTCGTGAAATGGTGACTTTTGTTTCTTTTTCGGTTCATCTTCTACTTCCAAACCCAAACCTGCTCTCCTATTTTCAGGAAAATCACCACCATTTCTTCGGTAGTTGTTATAATTTTTCTTGGGTTTTGAGTAATTTTTTTCTCAATTCTATCCAAATCATCTTATGATACTTCAACAAGTTTGAACAATTTGTCGATTTGATCTTCTTTCACATTTTGAATCGGAAAACTATCATCAAAATATAGTCTATCAGATTCCTTAACATTGTACATGACAACGTTAGGATCATCACTTAGGTTATTTTCCGATGATGTATAGTCATTTTCGGATTGTGATTCAGAACTGTTCAAACTTGAGTTGGCGCTCTCAAAACTGCCATCATTAGACTCACTTCCCAAAACATTTTCAACCACATTATTCACAACCGCTTCACTGTCATCGTTAGGATTTGTGTAAATTATATCAATGTTCTCAGGCAACTCGTTTTTCCTTTCGGATAGAAGTGTTATATTGAGTGCCTTCTCCATTCCATCAACTTTCTTGCAGCAGTAACTTACGCACAATGGAGGTGGAACATTGGTATAATCTCCACGTTTCTTACCTTTTGGTTTCTTATCATTTTCTTCCGATGAGATTGTTGGAAGAATATGATCGATGACATAAGCATTTGTGGGTAGCTAAGCAAGAGTTTTCTTACTCTTTCTGTTTCAATTTTCATGAAGATCATGTTTTGTTTCAGCAATGGTATTAATGTACATATTAATTGCTTCTTGTTTTTCAATTACTGTTGCTTTTAACATTCTTATCGTGGCACCTTGTTCTAAATTAGCTTTTTCACCATTGCAATAAGTGCCTTTCATCTTATCATAAGCTTCTTTCATCGGGCGATAATCTTATTTAAAATTTTCATTATGCACATCTAGTTCGCTTATGATTAGAGATTTCTCAGCACATTGCTCACAAGGTTTCGTGCACTTTGTGCAAGGTTTTTCAACCTCCACAACTTTCACAACTTCTTTCTCAATCACCTTTACCTCTAAACCCACCTGTTTCAGATTGGCCATCATGGCTTTGTCAGCAATCTTTGTGAGGTTTTCTTCGTTCATCTCCTTTGTCACATCAATGACCTCCTCAAACTCTGGTTTCTTCTCTTCAACCACTTGCTCTTGCGATGTAGCTTCTGAGCAACCTGCAAAACTAGAATGAAAATTAGGAGGAATAATGTTCTTCATATTTGTCTCGTGATAGATCATCTCCTCTTCTTCTGTTCTTTGCAAATACTCTTCTAAGATCGCATTCTCAAAAGCTGCATTATCTACCATTGATTCTGATTCATCCACGATCTCTGCCATTAGTGCAACTCCAGTCTTCTTGCCAATATAATTATTCCAGTCAAACCCTTCGTCTTCATGAGACACAACTAGAGCTTTTTCGGTTGGCTTTGAGGAATTATCTTGAACTTAAACTTGAGTTCTCTTTGGATATGGCTTGTACTGCAACGCTTTCTTGTAATAGTCATTGTTGTTGCCAAAAGGGCTTTGATTGCCGCTTGCTTTTTGATTTGTGCACTCGCGTTTGAAATGCCCCTTTTGTCTGCATTTGAAGCACGTTACTTTCGACTTATCGAATCGAAGCTTATTGCTCGAATTTCCAATATCTCTTCCAGTAAGCGCGACAAACTTCGTGACTCTTCTGATAATTGATGCTAAGCTCCATTTGATATCCATCAATTCCAATTCCTCTTCATCAACCTGGTCGTAATCTTCAGCCGTCATCTCTGGATTCCCTATCTTTCCCGCAAATAAACTTTCATATGATTCAAGAACGGTTGCAAGGAGTGCCATATGTTGTTTGGCCGCTTGTTCAGAGAAAACATTCTTCAGATTGACCGCAATGTTGCACTAGAATACGTTCGAATCAGATCCAGATTGGTTTGTCTGATTAGTTTGGTTCTGGAACTGTGAATTTGAACCAGTACTCGAATATCCTGTGTTCGGAGGACTCTGATCATAACTCGGGTATGATTGAGTGTTTTGTTGACTTTGGAACGAATGATTCAAAGAATTCATATTCGCACTAAACACCATTTGAATTTTCGGACTCGAAATTTCCTGAACACCTCCTCGGTAGTACAAACTCACGTCTTGCACAACATTTGCATTCTTTGATTTGGGCATTTTCAGCATCTCCATTTCATGTCCCTCTAACTTGTCAATGAAATCTGATAGCCTGTAATGCCTCCAACTTGGACCATTCTTCAATACCATTAAGTCGGGTATGATTGAGTGTTTGGTTGACTTTGGAACGAATGATTCGAAGAATTCATATTCGCACTAAATGCCATTTGAATTTTGGGACTCGAAATTTCTTGAACACCACCTCGGTAGTACAGACTCACGTCTTGCACAACATTTGCATTTTTTGATTTGGGCATTTTCAGCATCTCCATTTCATGTCCCTCTAACTCGTCAATGAAATCTTATAACACACGGTTCGGCAAGCTGTAGGTGTCAGTTATGACACGGTTCGGCAAGCTGTAGGTGCTTGTTATAACACGGTTCGGCAAGCTGCAGGTGTCTATTATGACAGAATTCGGCGAGCTGCAGGTGTTTGTTGTAACACGGTTCGGCAAGCTACAGGTGTCTGTTATGACACAGTTTGGCGAGCTGCAGGTGTTTGTCGTAACCCGGGCGTGCTAGCTGAAGGTGTTTATGTTAATAAATCCGTGAATTGTGACTTGTGCAATTAAACTTGTTAACAAATGTTGTTACACATCAATTAAACCAGTGGAACTCACGCAGCGTTTAGCTGACTTTTTTAAAACTAACATGCATTTCAGGTAACTTGAGACTGGTGTGATCCGTGTATGTTGTTCAAGACATGTTTGTAGGTGTACCCGGATATAGACGCATGTGGCTTAGAAGACTTATGTGGTTCATTGGAACACGCAGTTGTAAATTACATGTTGTATGTAATCAACGTTTTGTAAGTAATAAAATGTAGTGTCTTTATAAACAATGTGCTTGTACCAGAGGTGTCTGTTGCATCCCGTATATTTCTCTTCCGCTGCAAGTTGGGTGTTACAAAATCTCTACACTTTAATGAGTTTTTTGTACTTGAAGTATAATTTATTCTGTTAATAAAATGTTTTGTACTAAGATAAAGTGAAAATAATTCTTTTTGAGGTTGCAGTGTCGTCAACATCTTGATTTACTTCTAGAAAGCATCCCAACTATGTTTGAGAGTAATAAAACCGCTAATTCAGCTTCTTCTGGTGCTAGGAGCCTGGGATAAAGGTATTTCATTGATAGTATTGATAATATTGCCTCTGAGAAGAAACACACGATTTCTTTTGATTTTGTCACATGACTTTCGCTTCCATGTCCCCAGACCGTTATTATGGCAATGAATATCACCGGAGGCAAACTTTTGGTATTCCGTTTAGGTAAGCTATATGAATTCCTAATTAAATATATTTATTGGACCCTTAGTGGCAAAATTAAATTGATCATAAGATACCTATTGAGTATATATTAGATTCAATAGACATCATATTATTATGTCGTTCTACATTTGAATAAAACATAACTTGATAACTTTTTCCTTTCGATTATCTTAAAATAGTACTTCTTAATGCTTCGGAGATGGAAGATGCTACCAAAACTCACATGAGAAGGTCAAAATAGTCATTTCACAAGGACTATACAAACATTTTTAACGTAACCGCGGTTCGTCAACTTTACTCATGGCGATTTTTTACTTATGAAATTTATAAACTTTTAACTGAATGTAATTGCAGAATGATTATGACAAATCGATCATGGTAACTCTGAAACATGATGACAAATTGCAAGATGGTACAGAATGTTCTTTTAGGGTATGTATTAATGACCTAATGAACTTCATACTGACTAATAATGTTTTCTTTTTCTTAGAGTATGTTGAATCGTTTATGTTATTTAGTGTGCACTTCTTTATACTACTATATATGGGCGAAGAAGAATACGTGTCTCTAATAAACTAATATTGTATTTCGTTGAATTTTTAAATTTATTGAACTTGATTTTAGCTTGTGATTCAATAGGTTGATATATGTTTTTTTAATAGTTGAATAATATTTTAGATTACTAAATTTTTAGAGCTATTTATTAATTTTTCTTTTTAAAATCGAGTCAAACGAAGCCGGCTGAGCCAGCTTGGTTTAAAACCAAGCCGGGACCCAAGCTTAGATTTTCAGTTCGATTTATAGCCGAGCCTGAGGTTGCCCTGACTCGGTCCGGCTCGGCTCATGAACAACCTTATACTTGATTAAAAACTTTGTCTTTTTTGAGATATAATATTGATCATTGATTTTATTTGCTACAGCCGGTACTAAGAGCTTTTTTTTAATATTGTTCATGCTTTAAGATTTTTGTTCGTTGCTACTAGCAGGTTTTTTAATAGCGCTTGGCAATATATTGGATTTTCTTTTACTTACTTTGGAAACCAACAAGAATGGTCACATGTCACCTCCAATCCTCTTGCTTTTGTCAACCAAGTATTTTTTTACGTTGATACATTCTGAGTTGTAGTCCCATACTTGGTTCATATTTATCCCGTTCTATTTTTATTTTATCATAATTTACTAAAATTTGACGTTACCAAAATCATATCCCGATATTTTTGGTAACATGACCAATCATCTTTTTAATGTTGGATTGACCATGTTATAAGGTAACTTCTCTCTTTAGAGTGTTTTTTTTTTATTTTATTTGTCATAATTACTAAATTTTGACGGTTAACAAAATTAAATCCCGATATTTTTGGTAACATGGCCAATCATCCTTTTAATGTCGGATTGACCACGTTCTAAGGTAACTTCTTTCTTTAGAGTGTTTTTTTTTTTAATTTTAGAGGGCTGAGATTCAGCATGATCAAATTGGATTTAGTTTTTTCAGAAACAATTTCTATAAACAGTTTCTATTAACGTGAGTTAACAAAATAACTTCCTATATTTTTGGAATTTGAAATCATTCAGTTTTTAAAAGATTACTAAAAAGACCATCAAAGCCCACCTCTTATCTAATCTACTACTACAGCATTTTCTCCTCTTTAAGTTAGATTGCTACCGGTAAGTTCTTTATATAAATTCTTATTGCTAAACCACACTATCATCATGTATTTTCCCAGTTCGTGTTTGTTTTATGTTCTGTTGACGTTCATTAAACTTAATTTTTTATTAGATTCACCATGATTTTCTACTTTATTATAGGTTAAATCATGGATCCTACGGATATCACCTTTCTGAACCACCTTGATGTTTCACACGACGCTAACAGTCTTTACATTGATGATGACATTGGCGAGATTACGGTTTACAAGAAAAAGTTGATACTCTCTTTATTAGACAATTATTTTCAATGTATATTCCATGTTTTACACTTATTTGTTTTTATAATATAATACTATATAGTTTTATCAACAGCTTGCTTGCCAAAGAAGGTGATGAAACTTCTTCAAGCCATCGTGTAACCTCTTCACTAATGCTTCCCAATTGACGCGATGATCAGTTGACGAAAACAGTTTATCATACTATGGCAGAAGTCAATGAATTTGATCAAACCCCCACCGTCGATCCCAAAATCTTGAACCTAGGCAATTCAACATCATCATCCGAACCAAAGCCCGAACAAACCACCACAGTCAATGTTGCGTTACCCATCCCTGATGTGGGACCGCAACTTCAAGCTGTGGTGGAAGAGTTTATTCTAAAAAGCGGCTCGGATGATGAGGAAGTTCGTACAGCGCGAGGTATGATCTAAGAGATTTTATTGAGCGCGAAGAAATAGCGATTGAGACGTTGCTGGTTGTGGTTAAGTATGCTCATGAGGTTAAGAATGCTGATTTGTTGGATGCTTTTTGTCAAAGGGTGGCAGATTTGATCAAGGACAAGAAGGTGGTGGAGATTAGAGAGATTTTTGGTATAGTTAATGATTTTACATCGGAGAAGAAGAGGCTCTTCGTGATGAGCATCCTTGGGCTTTTCAAGATTAGGGTTTTGGTTGAATGTTGGTGGTTTAATTATAGCTTTTTTGGTTGTTATGAAAATATTAGGGTTTATGTGTTTTTACTTTTTATTAGTTTGATTAACTCTATTCTTGATGAACATCTGGGGGTTTTGAAGATTAGGGTTTTGGTTAATGCATGTTAGTTTAGCTTTATTGGTTATTATGAAATTATGAAATATTTCTAGTCTTTGTTTTGTATTTTTTCTCATATTGTCAATGTTTCCTTATCGTATGTAACTATGAATTTAAAATCAATTTGCTTCAAGTTTATTGTGTCCGTATTTATTTCGTGTTTTTAATCATTTTGTATCTGTTTAAAAACGTATTATTTTCTCTGTCCTGTGAAATTCACGGGTATTAGCACTAGTGTTTAAAATAAATAGGTTGAGAAACATTTTGTTAAGAGCGTTTGAGAAAACATTTTTGAGAAACCTTTTTTATATAATACTTGAGATGAATATGTCGAGAAATATTTTGGAGAAAAAGTTTGTGAAAATAATTGAGAAACATTCCAATGAAAATATTTTGAAAGAAAAACATTTTGAGAAATTCCTTAAGGCATAAAGCCTAAGGATTTAGGATAAACCATCTAAGGATAGATGATTTGTAAATCTTGGAGTAGTTGTGGCACGAGTAAAGACGAGGATTAGGATAGAGATCCTAAGTCTACTCATGTTCGGGTCCCTAGAAGGGTTATACACTAGGTTAAAGGAATTCTAAGAACCTAATTCCCTATAAACAGGCTCTGATACCAATCTGTAACACCCCGATCACGTAATACAACAACACGCGGCGGAAATATCGAGAAATCACGTTACAAATTGCTCACAACTACTGGTACTAAATTGTTTCATTATTGTCAACATTGTTTTACAATACAAGGAATTCATAACATTGTCTTTTGATTATAGCAGTCTAAAGCCTGGATGCATTCCTATGTGCAGCAAGCTTGAATAATCGAAACCTGAAACATATGTGAAAAAGAGACATCAACAAACAATGTTGGCGAGCACAAAGTTTTTGTTGGCCAAATAAATGGCAAAAGGTTTAGTATTTCAATACTTTGACAACTACGAGAGTTGCCAATTGTAAATCGACTCATTTTTAGCCGAAGAATGGCAAAAAGGGTTAGCATTGCAATAAATTAACTTGTTTATGAAACTTGTGACAAAAGAGTTTTATATATGGCATTATGAGCATTACTAAGTAATTTTCATGCCTTTGAAAATTGTACTTTGTTCTTTGTAAACATATTGAAATCCTCCATAAATTTGAGAGTATGTTATTAGAAATCCAATCAAGGATTAACAATAACTATACCGAAATCGGTCATAACTCGCATGAGTATTATTAGAAATCAATCAATGATTTATAATAATACTAAATATTCTTCTAAGAAATCTATCATACAAAATATGAAAGAATTTCGAGGATTTGGATGTCGAACCTTTGAATCACTTGCACGCAAAATCCTAAAGTGACTCGAATAACGCTACAAGGGTAATGCAAATAAGAACACTTATATATAGGAAGTACCAACGGCGTATCCACCATGTCCTTATAGTATTACACTTGTTTCGTTATCCTAATCACAACTAACCACATAAACACATAATCGTCAACTTGTCACTTGTCTCGTCAAATACGCATTAAAGTACACAGAATCCAATCAAGGACTACCAATTAGTACTTTAAACATTTCATAAATATCTAACTATAAAGATAGGTAGATGTAATGGGAATTAAGTTTTGTCACATTGTCTTGTCAACTTGTCTTGTCAAATACACATTAAAGTACACAGAATCCAATCAAGACTACCAATTAGTACTTTAAACGTTCCAGAAATATCTAACTACAAAGATAGATAGATGTAATGGGAATTAGGTCTTGAACACATTGTCTTGTCAACTTGTCTTGTCAAATACACATTAAAGTACACAGAATCCAATCAAGGACTACCAATTAGTACTTTAAACATTCCAGAAATATTTAACTATAAAGATAGATAAGATGTAATGGGAATTAGGTCTTGACACATTGTCTTGTCAACTTGTATCACAAAATCATAATCCAAATGGTGATTCGGATAAGGCTACAAAGGGTAATACAATAAGCACGCTTATATATAGGAAGGGACCAACGGCGTATCCACCATGTTCTTATGGTATTACACTAGTTTCGTTATCTAAATCACCAACAAATCTACACATAAACCATAACCACCGTTCCTCGTAAAGTACTTCTTAGAAATCTCACTATAAAGATAGGAAGACTTAAGAGTCTACTTCAAACATCCTTTGAGAATTCTAACTATGAAGATGTAGGCCCTGAAAGACCTCCTTAACTGTCGTGTCATCAATTATCGTGTTGCATAATTGGAATTAATACATAAAAGCACTTAGTAAACACATACATGCCACACATTGAGAAAATTTGATTACACATATGAATCACCCGAAAACATTTGGAAAACGTAAAAGGGGGGAAGCAGTCTACTCGCCTGGGATTGCGTATAGATCTTTTTCAAATGATATAACAAAGCTCAAAGGATCAAGAGTTCAAGTGTTGAATTTGGTTCCTAGTGTATCGGATAATTACATGTTAATGTCGAAACTCGAAACGAGAAATCGGATAGAATGAGGTATATAAACCAAAAAAAGTTGGATCTTGTATAATATGGTTCATAATATTAAACATTCTGATTTGGAAACATTTCAAAGTGTTTTGGCTTGTTACGGCTCGCTAAAGTGGTTTACGCCACTTTAACGGGTCATAAACGTAACTATGGGTTCGGGTGATTAAATATGTCCTATGACAAGTCTAATATGTCAAAATTAGTTTATTAAGTTGTATAATCAGTTTAGATGTCAAAATAACATTCTTATATGTTCTAAACTATTTTATGTGCAAAAAGGGCATTTTCGGCATTTTAAAGAATACAGAGTCGACTTGTCATTTGACTAACCAAGCGGTATGACCATAGGGTATAACCTCAGAGGGTTATTCCCTATAATAATATGGTCATAACATTGGTCTTGGTCGGATCCTAAAGTTGACCAAACGGGTCAGATTTGAAAGTCAAAGCGGGTGTCAAAACCGCTAGACTTACGACTCTAAGCAAGCACTAAAACAAGAGTCACGAGTTAGGCATGTTTTGACATGTCTAAATAAGATTATAAAAGTGTTTTGGCACCAAAACAAACTATTTTGATACCCGGAAATGGATCCATTGCAAATTGCACAAAAATCGCATTATTGACCAAAACTTTTTCTTGTCAAAATGACTGGAAAATATAGAAAGCAGTAGGTATGATCATTAGGGATTATGATCAACATGATTATGACCATATTAGCAAGTTCAATTGGATTTTATTTTAACCAATTCATGTTCAAGACTGAAAGTCAAACAGAAAGTCAAATGTTTGATTTTAGCTCAAATATGCTACAAGAATTGAACAAGGCATGAATGAGAGAATTACAAACACCAAGGATTGCTAAAGAATCACAAAGGAAGCTCCAAAGATGGTTGCAAATTCGGATTGTGGCAGATGAGGGCAAGAAGGTTACGAAAGTTTCAAATGTGGGGATGGTCAAGGTAATTATAATGATCAAGAAGTTACCAAAACATGACAAGTGTTAAACCAGGTGCTAGGGCATGCATTAGTGTCCCATTAGGTGTCCAAAGCAGAAGAGAAGTGGCCAAATTCGTGAGCTAGGTGTCCTTAAAAAGCAGGCTGTTGACAGCTAATTTTTAGTGAGCTGGGCAGTCCTTACGGTCCATAAGCCATATGACCTGGGCAAAGTTTGCAAAAACTGCAAAACAGGTCCCTGCACTACGTTTTGTCGCGTTTTGGCACTTTTAACACCCGTTAACCCCATTTTTAAGCTTTATAAGGACAATAAAGTATAGGGAACTTGAAATGTGCTCAAAAATGTTTCGGATGTCGGTTCGTTTGGTCGTATGGTTGCGGTTTTCGTAATTATGACGAAAAGCGTAACGAACGCCAAATGACCGTAAATGCGTAACGAATGGCAGCATTCCAAAAATTAAAATACAATATTTTAATGACCACAAAACCATTTGGGTGTCTTTACAAGTTCCGGATAGCGAAATACGCGTAAAGGCATAGTTTCACAGAAATTGCAAAATAGCCCCTGTAGTTACAATAGTGTGTTTTTGGCATACCGAAGCCCTCGGAACTTATTTCTAAGTTATGAAAAGAGTATTTGAGGTATGTTAAGCCTGTGTTAATGTTCTGGAGTGTACGTCGCTTACGAGAATCGACAGACTTTTGTAGTTTGTCATAAATAGTCCCTATGATCGAATAAGCATGTTTTTGACATAGCAAACCCTTCGAAACTTATTTCTAAGTTATGTAAAGGGTATTTAAGGTATGGTAGCTTATGACCTCGTCCTAGGTGTGTATGTTACGTTAAACGGGTTATGTTTAAGTATCAGTTATCGAAAAGCCTTCAAAGAAAAAGTTTTTGAAAGCCCTAATTTTGCACAAGTGTCACACAGTCGGAATTATGTGCTTCAGAAAGATTGGGTTTTACTTTGTATTTCCTGGTTCTGTAGCAGGTGTTTCTTGTTCTGCATGAGTTTCTTGAACACCACTATTGCTAGGACTGTACTAGAAGAAGATGATCCAACAGTTAGTTGATTAACCACTATTGTTCTAATAATCTGCTCTTGATTAGCCGACTGATGTAGATAATATAACACATCAATGTCTTCTTCAGAATGCTCTTCGGCAAATCGAATGATTTCCATAATTCACTATAATTGAACAACCAAGCATCGCCTGCTCTTTGAATTGGAGTTGTATAACGAAAACAGTCGATGTGCTGTGCTTCTACCACTCTTCTCAAACTTGGAAGATAGAAACCATCTATCATTTTGGCACCAAACTTTCCGTCGGAATTAATGACTGTACAAGGATGCACCAAACGGTTCTAGATACTTCAGATTTGGTTTCCTTCGGTTTGGCAATTCGAACGAAGTCTTCTTGGTTGGTTTGACCGTCAAGACTCTGTTCAACGTATAGCATGCTGCTGTGACTGCTTCACTCCAGAAACTAACAGGAAGTTTAGAATCTGCAAGATAGTTCTTGTTGTTTCTATTAACGTTCGGTTCTTCCTCTCACCACTCCATTCTGTTGCGGAGTGTATGTAGCACTGAATTCATGTAAGATACCTTTGTCGTTGCAAATTCTTTCATTGGCGTTCTTGAATTCTGTACCGTTGTCACTTCGGATTCTTCTAATAGGGAGATGGTACAGATTTTCAATCTTCCTGAAGAGGATCATAAGATTATCGAATGTTTCGTCTTTGCTCTCTTGGAGAAGACCCATGAAAACCTTGAATAATCATTAGTGACGACAAGACAATAAAGATCTCCAGATATACTTTTCACATTCACAGGACCGAAGAGATCCTATGCAGTCATTCGAGCGGCACCTTGATGGAGTTAAGAATCTTCTTTGGATGAGACTTTTTAGTCTGCTTTCCTTTCTTGCATTCCAGACAATTATCAGTCATATGAAAGCTTTTAAGATTCACTCCTTCCACTAAATCATTATGAACCAGGTGATTCATCTTTCTGAGGTGTATATGACCCATCTTTCTGTGCCAAAGAATTGATTCCTTCTCTGTGGCCTTTGTTACGAAACATTGAGCCGACTTTGAAGTAGTTGTAGCAATGCTCATATCAAGCACATAAAGATCATTTTCGTGAGGAGCGCGCATGAGAATCCATTCTTCTGAATTTGAAGCCCGATTTAATAATCATGCACTCCTTTTCATTGAAATGGGTGGTAAACTGCTTATCACAGATCTGAGAAATACTGAGAAGATTGTTCTCCAGCTCAGCGATATAGTTGGACCTTATCAAACGACACCACACCATTAGATAGCTTTCCTTCTGCAACGATTCTACCTATTGATTTCCCGCGAATCCCACGTACCCTCCATTCATTGCTTTAGTATCGAAGAGTAAGGTACGCATCCCAGTCATGTGACGTCAAGCTCCGCTATCAGTAATCCACTTTGAAAAAATGGATCTTTGGAGCCCCTGCACATGTGAAGAACTTATTTAAAGAGGAAAACCCAAGCCTCTTCGGTCTTGGATGGATTCGGGATGTCATAAATAGGAACTTGCAAATCAACATTCGAAAACTTCTGACTAGTCTTTTTGTCATTGACATTTTCATTCTTATCTTATGCAGCTTTGCACTTTCAGATGATGATGGTGTTTTCTTTGCAACCCATGATTAGATTTCATTCGAGCTTTCTTGATGTAAAATTTTGAATCTTTGTTCTCATTTGATTTAGAAGTTTCACCTTTTTCAAAGTTGATTTCTCAATTTTAGATTCAATTTACTTCACTTTGATGTTAGATTCATTATTTCGTTTTATCATCGTGATTGGCTTTGCAATCTCTGGGTGCTTAAGTTTCTCATCATTTGAAGTTGTTTTTCTTCGTTGATACATAGGCTTTGATTTCGGACACTTGGAGCAATGTGACCAACTTCATTGCATTTGAAGCAAGTCCGAGTATCAGCAGAATGTCCATTCGTGGGTTTTACTCCACTTGTGGATTTAGCCTTATCACGAAGTTCTTTTTCCATCTTAAACTCATCGTTCGATTTGCTTTCCAATCGAAACCTCTTCCTGAACCGTGTTAGTCCAAACACAAATTGCATGTTTTTATTCTTATATTCGTGAAATGGTGACTTTTTTTTCTTTTTCGGTTCATCTTCTACTTCCAAACCCAAACCTGCTCTCCTATTTTCAGGAAAATCACCACCATTTCTTCGGTAGTTGTTATAATTTTTCTTGGGTTTTGAGTAATTTTTTTCTCAATTCTATCCAAATCATCTATGATACTTCAACAAGTTTGAACAATTTGTCGATTTGATCTTCTTTCACATTTTGAATCGGAAAACATCATCAAAATATAGTCTATCAGATTCCTTAACATTGTACATGACAACGTTAGGATCATCACTTAGGTTATTTTCCGATGATGTATGTCATTTTCGGATTGTGATTCAGAACTGTTCAAACTTGAGTTGGCGCTCTCAAAACTGCCATCATTAGACTCACTTCCCAAAACATTTTCAACCACATTATTCACAACCGCTTCACTGTCATCGTTAGGATTTGTGTAAATTATATCAATGTTCTCAGGCAACTCGATTTTTCCTTTCGGATAGAAGTGTTATATTGAGTGCCTTCTCCATTCCATCAACTTTCTTGCAGCAGTAACTTACGCACAATGGAGGTGGAACATTGGTATAATCTCCACGTTTCTTACCTTTTGGTTTCTTATCATTTTCTTCCGATGAGATTGTTGGAAGAATATGATCGATGACATAAGC
Source organism: Scalesia atractyloides (assembly GCA_947069175.1). Classification (NCBI taxonomy): domain Eukaryota; kingdom Viridiplantae; phylum Streptophyta; class Magnoliopsida; order Asterales; family Asteraceae; genus Scalesia; species Scalesia atractyloides. The sequence continues at coordinate 200 of CAMTDV010000139.1, read as the reverse complement.
ATTTGTGGGTAGCTAAGCAAGAGTTTTCTTACTCTTTCTGTTTCAATTTTCATGAAGATCATGTTTTTTTCAGCAATGGTATTAATGTACATATTAATTGCTTCTTGTTTTTCAATTACTGTTGCTTTTAACATTCTTATTCGTGGCACCTTGTTCTAAATTAGCTTTTTCACCATTGCAATAAGTGCCTTTCATCTTAT
>CAMTDV010000138.1:0-59069 GCA_947069175.1 Scalesia atractyloides | reverse complement strand
ATGTGGATCTGAAAACATTAAAGTTAGTTACAATGATAAAGGGGAAGGAGTTTACTCTCGATATGAGCGCGCACGTATCCTGGTTGTGGACCGCAGTTTCTCATGCTCCCTAGAGCGAAAGAGTACAACTGCAGATAACAGATGAATGTTAACACTTAAATATAGATAAACTGGAAATATTAAGCGAGGATTGTTTAGTATGTGCATGCACTCACCATAACTCCCATCATCATTTCGGCGCCAATACCGCACATAACAAAGGTCACGCGGCCATACAAATCTGTAACAGAAACCAAAATATAAATTGTTATTTTGGACTTTAAGTAGTTTGTGATTGACCTTTGACTTTTAGTGTTACTCGATTAAATAGCTTTACTGATATATTTATTTTAAAAAAATGTGTGTCAAATATTTTAAAAAAATCAATAAGAAATATCTTAAAAAAACAAACATACTCTAATCTATACATTTTAATAAATAAAAACAAACTTTGGCCACTTAGCATTCACTTAGACTATTAAGTGCCATATGACAACCTCTTAATCCATTGTTATTGTGTTTAGGAGTGAAAACACAAAGATTTGATCACAACATATGGTTTAAAGTTTGCTCATGAAAATATTGAATATATATTTAAATCTTTCCTTAATTATGAACTAAAATTTGATGTTAAAAACATAATAATCTCATTAACATTAAAAGCAAACATAATAACTAATTTTTTCCTTATTATCAATTGGATTGAATTTAAATTTTGAAGTAATAAATGGTTTCGAATCTAATTCAAATTCCGTAATTAATCATTAAAATTTGATTTAAAATATGTAAGTGTGTGATTAAGATTATATAATATTTATATCTTTCTAACTAAGATTAAAAACAAATATAACATTTATATATTTCTTGACTTATCAAATAACTATATCTTTTTTATCAAATTGTACATAGTTGAAAATCACTTTCAAGTTTAATTTAAATTTTAATTCCGTTAACTAATAATAAGTTTAAACCAAATATGATTTAACTAAATAAGTTTAAACCAATTTTGATTTAATAAGCATAATCATCTAATTAACATTAATATCAAAATTTGTAATAGAACACTTCTTTCATAAAAAATTTTATGTAAACATTTCTTTCAACACTATGAAATAATATAATTTATTATGAGAACATCCGTTTAATATACGAGACTTAAACTACTTGATTAATTAAACCAAAATAAAATATATGTTTTATTAATAATATCACTATATTAGTTATAGCTAACATATGTCTCTAGAAGATTATTAAGTATTTAATAAAAGAAATTATTAGTTGATGTAGGTCCTGATAATTTTCAAATGAAAAAAATTAATTACATATTTTCTTAGAGGGGGATTCGAGAACAATTGCCAATAACATTAAAAGAGATAGGATGATTCAACAAAGTTTAATTTCATATATCGAACAAATCAAAAGAAATGAATAATAATGTTACAAACGATAGCGAAGAAACCATAATTATACATTTATACAATTAGCAATTTGGGTACTGTCTCATTTGTTTAAAAGTCACATCCTTTAATTCATTTTATTTACACTCTTATAAAAAGTAACTTAAGATACAATGGTTTAACTCACATTACTTTAAAAAGTCGCAACCCTTCATTAAATATAAATACTTTAAAAAGTCACTAACACCCTTTCGTATAAAAGTCGCGTCATTTAGAAATATCTTTCCTCTATGCTCTCACGATTTGTTGTGTGTTTAACGAATTGTTGTTTACTATGTGCCAGTTTATAGTTCTGATTAGAGTCCGATTTCGATGCTTAATTGTGTAAACTATAGACGCATACCATGTGTCTGTAAAAAACTAATTTTAGTATCTTGGTGATACAATTTCACCAAATGTCTAGAAAATTGGGCAACTGTTGGACCATGTCAATTATCTCTGCCTATGCCTAAACTCATCAAATTTGTTGGTGATACCACTCTTGATGCCATTGTATCCCATCGTTTTTTTGTTTCTAAAATAAAATATGAATGACAAAATTTGGCATTAAACAAGGGCCGTCACATTATTTTTTTATATCATATTGAATTTCAAGTGTCATTGCCTAAAGCATCATGTTAATTATATAAGGAAGAGATAAATTCATTTACCAAACACTCAATACATATAAACATATGATAATGACCATAATTTATTTATGTAATTTATCACATGTTTTGTTGATTCAATATTAATGTCTTCACTATTGATTTGTGATATATTATGCATTAGAAGTTGGGCATTTGTCTGATTGCTCATAGGGTCAAATAAATGCTTTAGTGTGAAGACGTAGAAAAATGATATAGTAAAAAAAATTTAAATTTAACAATTTTCAATCTCATAATCAACATCTCGTCGCAACGTACAGGACGTGAATTTGTTGTCAACAAAATACAAACCATAATTGTCGACAAAACCAAATCCTTAAACCAATTGGGATTTGATTCTTGATTAGAGACTCGATCGATCTTGATTTTTATAATATTCAATGGAACTTGATTATTAATTACAAACTTCGGATCTCTAAAATATTCAACTTAACGCATGGGACTCTCTTCACATAATCTATGGAAAAGAGAATTTCTTTTATACAAAACACCATATCCTATCTTCTTCCACCAAAAATATATCTTTAATATCCATTTAATCTATTACAAGACGAGTCTATATGAAATGGTAATTGAGTTTTAACAGTTTTTGGCAAATTCGAGTAAGTGTTAACCAGTAAAAGGTCTGAAGCATTAAGTGCAGAACAAGTAAGAGGTCTGAACTATTAAGAACCAGAATAATGTTTAACCATTAAAAGGCAAATGTCTGACCAATTCAGATAAGAGGTCTTAACCATTCAGATTCAGTATAATGTTTAACCATTCGGAGCAAATGTCTGAACCATTTAGACATCTACTCACGAAACAAATGGTTTGAACCAGTAAGAATTCGAACCATCAAAAACCTATTAAAAGCTGAAACAAGCAGCCCCAAACACAATCTTTCATTAATAAATGTTTGGTTTATTTCTTTATATCGTAAGACATATGTTAGATCACGCGTCGCACACATGTTTACTAGCTAGCATGAGAAATCATTAATCTTTGATTTTGAATGGATTGTTAAGTCTTTTTAAGGCCAACATCAACAATTCGTATTAGGCTTGGAAGACTTTTTTAATGCAAATTTCTCGGTTAAACTATACCAAATTATTCTCATGAAAATTGCCACAAACGACCACTAATGATGGATTTAATGTTTTCAATCAATCATCGATCTTGTATAGAAATGAATATGTATTATAGGTGTTTTGAGCTTAACTTTTTTTCTATTATTTTCTTACTCGTTAAAGTATTATATAAATATAATATAAGTATTTTAATTGTATCTCAATTTACAATGTTATCTATGCTGTATTACAAACGCCTTTTTTACATTTAATAATCAAAACGTGTTTATTTAAATACACATCAAATGAAACGTTTTCAAAAGATTAAGCAACAAAAGAATCTTAAATTTCGTTTATATTACAAATAATCGACAGGTATTACATAGATTAAATCATTAAATAGTTAATTTATATGTAGAATAAAAAAAATCAAAGAATTCTATAATGAATCAATTCCATTGTTGAAGCTCAAACAAAATCCAATTCGTTTCATCTGAGCAACGTATGAGAATGCCTTAGAAGATTATTCAATGGTGTGTTTCGTGCATCTCGCAACATGTTTTTCACCTTTTCCGTCATCAGTTTCAATGAAAAGTGAGAAGAGATTCTGATGGTGAATATCGTACTTTTTAGGGTTGAAATTGGTGAAATCCAGTTACGCGTTGGAAGGGAAAACTAAATGTGGTTTGTAATAACTATTGAAACTGTCCAAGGCTTGCGGTTGGATAGGGGGACCACTCGACGACGATTGAGTACAGAAGTTGTTTTACGGCTTGTTTCGTCGTTGTTTGGTTTGCTCCTACTTCTTGTTGTCATCATCGATATCGGTGGTGCCTCTTGATGCAATTTTTTGTTCATTGTACTTGATATGCTCGGTTCCTTGTATTACCACATACAAACCAATCATTAATAGATAAAATATATTAGTTAGAGTTTATTGTAATTATATATGTCATACTCGGAAAATGTGCTTTCATTAGTTTCCTTTGTAGTTTATTTCATTATCCTTTGTAATTATTTATTATCGTATAATTATTGATATTTTATCCACATATATAATTGATTAATAATATATAACACGTCAAGAATTTTCTTTATTCTATACATACCATTACATTGCCTCTACTTCTGGTTGTGATGCTCGGTGACATATCCTGCTGCCATTGATCCTTAAGTACGCTAGGAAGTGCGGACTCCTAGATTTATTCATGTGAAAAACATCAAACAAGGTTAAAATTCGACATTCCAAGACATAATTAAGTTAAAAACACATATTTTGATTCGTTACCAGAAACAACGTCGTCGCACAATGCTTGACAACTTCAAGATTCATTCGAACATCCTCAAGACTCCTAAATATCAACAAAGCATTCATCTTTGTTAACTCTTTCATTTCTTTTTAATGTCACAATAAAAATAAAAATATAATATGATATGATATAATATAATATACTACCTGTATTTTTGTTCACCAAGGCCAAAATAGTTAGCCAACGAGGCCATCTTCATATCACCAGCCCGTCTCCCAAATTTATCCGACAAAACCGGTAAAGAATCAATCAACGCTACAGGCTCAGGCGCAGCCCGCCCTATCCCCTTAAACGCTTCTCGAATCCTAACACAATCGAACCGTCGAATATTATGTCCAGCCCATATTCTACCATCCAAAATCTTGAATATTTTATCAGCAACTTCTTCAAAAGAAGGTGCTTCTAAAACTGTCCCTCTTGATATCCCATGACACCTTGCGGGATTCACCCCGACCGCGGATAAGTCACCCGGCCTGATCAACGTGCAATAGCTCTCGAGCTCGACTAGCTTTCGCGGGCACACCACCATCGCTCCAAACTCCAGGATCCAGAAATTTTGTGTAGGATTTTTTGGAACATTTGTTTCTAAATCAAAGAATACGATCTCGTTCGACATATCGGATTTCATCTAATGAATCTAACTTATTAACTTTGTTTGATATTGATATTGATATTGAAAGATGAACAGTATGTATTGGGTATATGGTGTATATGTATACATCACGTGGGTGTATATATATATACATGAAGAGATAGAAATGCATGAATGGATGATTGATTGGCTTGTAGTTCAAGTTAAACAACAGTTTGAAACAATTGAGGTTTTCCAGGTAAGAAGGAACAGGAAACCTCCGATTGTGTATTCAAGAATTAAGATGACGAGGCGAATTTTTTTTTTGTCTTTTTTTTTTTACTGTTTTGTTTTCTTACTAGTAAGTTCCAAATTGAGATGCCATGAGAAAAATGTATAATTATATAATTACATGAGAAAAATGTATAATTATATAATTGCACGTATGATACTGTGTAACTTAAAAATATAGCTGTCACATGTCCAAAAGAATATTATCATGTGTTTTATATTGATCGAAACCAAAAAACAGAATATCAATACTGGTTCTGATAACAACGATATATTTACTCATTTAATTACGCAAGTTATTAGATAGAAATAATAAAATGAAAATTCAATAGCTTAGAGGTGCATAAGGCGAAACTAAAACAAAAAAAAACAAAAAGGTTACAAAATCTTTAGGCGGTTTTGATTGCCCAAACCAGTAGGGCGGACCTACCTTATACGAAGGGGTAGCGAGTGTAAATTTTGGAAAATTTAACCTTTTTTATAAAACGTTGCCTCTACGAATATTTTCTAGATTCGCCACTGCAAACCAGATGTTGTATTTATGATAATACCAATATGTTTACTCATTTAATCACACAAGTTATTAGAGATAACTAAAATAATTAAAACCATTAAATTGTTTAAAACTAAAATAATTAAAACCATTCAATTGTTTAAAATGTATATATATTTTGCGGTTTAATTAAAACTTAAAAAAACAAATAAAAAGTAAAAGGTTACGAATTCTTTTTGAATGTTTTTAATTATTTTTATGTGAAAAGTAGCCCTAAATGGAAGCAAAGTGTCTTCATGCAAGAAACTGGTTTAACTCTTGTCTTACGTAAGTTTGAACCCTATTGGTTTACCCAAAGGAGCGGCTCACGTTTTTTATGTTGCTTTGAAACATTTTTTAACCCATATATTCTTTGTTCAGAACGTTTCAAATAAAAGTTACCTTTTTATTAAATTGTAACATAAACAATAAGGATGACAACTAACGAACATGTTTATGAAGATTCTTGGTATTTCAAACAATCAAACCAGCTTGATTATTAAACCTATTTCCAAACCCAGTTTCATCCTCTCGGATCCTAGATTTGTAAAATTAAAAAACAAAACTAAAAAGTACAAAATCCTGAGAACTTGTAATTGTCGTGTATATAAAATATTTTTCAAATATATTATGATAATTTACTTATATATATATATATATATGTGTGTGTGTGGTGAGGTTATTGTAAAAAAATATAAAAGTGTGAGAAAGATAAGAAAGAATAAGTGTATAAGATTATGTTGTCTACTAGTTTATATGTAGAACTTGATTATATTAGGTATTTGGATGAATGTCTAGTAATATGATGAAATGGGTTTTATATAGAAATGAAAGCCCTTAGTTTTTAGCATAATGAATGGGTAAATTAGCAGTGATAATAAAAGCTAAGTTACTTGATGTTAATAATCGCTCAGGCTTGTCAAAGTGAAAGAAATGATATGAATTTGGTTTGGGAATTTAGTTAAAATGGTGGCCTAAAAATAATGTCTACCGGGTACTTGATGAAATGCCTAAATGAGTTCGTTGAACTATTTGTGCATTTGCATACGTTAATAGACAGTTGACTTTTAAAGTCAAACTGACCTATAATAAGATCAAATGGTAATTTTGATATAAAATGCGTAAGGTGGGATAATCGTGTTAGACGATGACTAATCTAACCACCTTGCGAATGACAAATGATAGTTCTACGCTTGACAAGCTAGGTGGAATCTTGGGAAGAAGCGGATCAAACGGATCAAGTACGGGGGAAAAATCATAATTGGATGCAAGGTAAGTAAAACTTACATCTTTTAAGTAGAACATCTACTTATTTATTGATTAAGAACAAGGTTAACTAGTATTTGAAATGAGTCTTTGAAATACGACGTTTCGACACAAATCGATACGGGTCAGAACAGGTGAAAATGGTAAGAAACCATATTTGATAGTAAAAAGGGTAAAAACAGTAATTTGGTCAAGTATTGACAAATAAACAAGGAGTTTTAAAAACACACTTTATGGTGTAGACCACAATGGGTCAAATGAATAAAGAAATGATTTTTTAAGTAATATGACCCTATGGTGCGAACCATAACGGGTCGAACGTAATAAATGGTAAGTAAATATCCTTTTTACAATAACCAGTGTTTGTTTATATCGATATGTAAAAAGGGCAAGCCATGAAATAAGTCAAACAGGCAAACGGGTCAAATCATCACCATTTGAAAATGATGTTTAGTATTTCGTTTGTTAAGTTTCATGCTTACAGGTAAGCATGATTTGTGGGCATGCATTGCCATAAATTAGTATATAGAATTGCAAAGCATCACTAACGGGTCAATACTTAGACTCGCGCCAGATACATGTAGTGGTCATGCTCACGATGAGGGTTTACGGTACGACTAAAGTTAGTCGAGTTAGGGATGAACACTAGATCACCTCAAGTGAGGTATATCTAGCGTGTGGGTAAAACGCCCATTGGAATCGAAGACACGTTTATAGCGAAAGTGCATTTGAGTGAGTTTATAACACTAAACAATGAAAAACTTTTATGTTTTTAAGAACATAATAATTTTTAAATAGGATATGGATTAAAGGTGCTCACTTGGTCAAAATATGTTTTTTAAAAGTCCTTCGACGTAGAAAGAACTAAAGTTGACCAAAATGCTCTCTAATTTGCAAGCCGGGCAAACGACCCTTAAGGGTAGTCTGAAAATGAGTTTTTATAATTGAGTAAATCCTTTCAGTAGTGTAAAAGTGAAAGGTATAAGCCTTTTTGGTCTAATGACTCGTAATGGATCTTTCTTATAAATTCTCAAATCGAAGGTTAGAGTTCGGAATATATGATTTTACTATAACAAATCCGCCATAAATATAGTTGTGGTGGAAGATAAAAAGAATTCTTAGTATGGAAATAGAAGGCAAGGAAAGAAGGAGCGAGATTTAAGCTCAAGTGCTTAAATCCCTTAATGGGTCAAAATGAATATGCGTATAAACCGGGTAATGGTTGCGTAATTCATAAAGATTATGAATCTGGGTTAAGGATTTCTGGTTAAATATGTAGGTAAACCTTTTACGGGCATTTAGAAACAAATTTCAAGTGAAACAAATGAAAATTAAATAAGTTACGGAACTTTTTGTAACAAAAACGGCAAGATGAGGAAACATGCAGCAGCCCACCGTAAGCTACGGTGGCCAGCCGTAGCTTACAGCTGGTAACTGTTGATCTAAACAGAATATACGTGCCGTAAGCTACGACACAGAGCCGTAGCTTACAGCGGGGTACTTGTGTAACATGTTATTTTCGTTGTTTTGAGCTTTCAGGCTTAACTAGATTAGTTATAAACTCCATATAACTAACGTATTTCATGAATTATGAAATATAGGTAATGGTTTGAAGCGCCGAATGACGATCAAGCTTAATTAAGAACTGAACACGATCAAGTTAAAGCTTCCGCATTATATCTAGGCGTTTAAGAAATTATTCATCTTTAATATGTTAAAATGTTTTTAATTTATGAAGTTTTATGAAACTCGTAACTTTAATGGACGTGTATTTGTATAAATGCATTTATATGCAAAATTTTTATGAAATTTCAACTTATTAAGCAAGGGTCTTACAAGTTGGTAATCATAGCTAAAGGTTAAAGATTAAATGTGTTCGGTTCGAGACTTGATCCTGAAACAAACTTAACGTACTAAGCGAGGCAAATCCTATAAACCTAACTTCAAACTTGGTCACCTAAAACATGAAAAATGAAGGGTCAACTTTAAAGAAGTTGGTGAACAACATAAGTGTAATTATGAATATTAGTTAACATAGTTAAACAATTCACATGTCATGGTATTATCTAATGCAATCTTGTAATAACAAGATTGTAAATACTTAGGGCACTAATCACTCAACAAACTTGATAGCATAGGTTGCACCAATCACCCTACAAACATGACAGTAAAGAGTGCCCTAATCACTCTGTAAACATTGAAAACATGGTGCACTAATCACCCAACAAGTGCTAGTACGCTATTTCAATCATCCCTAGGTAATTATGGGGATGGGCTCGTCAATCTATAACACTATAATCTACTAAAGTTGGAATTAGATAGATAAGAGTGCATAAATCACTTTTGCAAATATTGATAGAACAACAAACTTGATAAGCATGTTAAAGACAAGTAGTAATAAGAATAATACACACACATGGTTATGAATTGCATAGTTTAATAGTAGTAAACCAAATAGTGATAGTGAATATTGACACATGTTTCACCTCAAAAGTTTAGAAAAGAAAAAAAGGTTACGTATACTTACCTTAGGATACAAGCAAGCTAACACTCCAAAAAGTATGATGTTTGGGAGAAAAAATCCCCAAAATGCTACCTTATTATAGGAATTACACACTAAAGCTAGGGTTTAAGGCACTAGAGTTTCCATAGTCTGATTTGGACAATCTAGGATTTGATGTTGAAATTTGTTTATTTTGATAATAATTACTTGTTTAAAATTATTGATAATTGATGTCAAAAACATACAATTAAGCGTGACACGAGGGACTTGATAAATTTTTATCAATTTAATTAATGAGGAAAAATAATTAATTAGCTTATAAATTTATTTACATGACCTTTAGTTTCATTATTACAAGGTGCATGTCTTGTTTCACCATATGTTCCGAGATCTAAAAGATCCGGATGAGATCAGATATCATCATCTCTTAGAAGGTTAGGAACTTTCCTGACCATATATCTTTGTGAAGTTGAATTAAATTAATAATTTAACTTGAAAATATAAGTGTGGAAATTCATAAGTATTTATTAGAGTATGGCATTTATTTATCAAAAAAATAAGATTTATTATGATCAATAAATATTTGTAAAATTTATTTTGTTTGATTTTATTTTATAAAATTTATTTTCTGAATATATTGTATAATAGAGTAAGTAATTTACTTAAAAGCAATATTAATAGTTTCAGTTTTATAAATCTAAATAAAATAAGTTTTATTTTTATATAACTTGTAAATAAAAATTTCAGAAATTTTATAACAGATCTAAAAAATAAATTGGATCAACAAACAAATTTTATTCATATAATATGAAGATTTAAAAAGTAAATTAAACAAAAACAATTAAAATCAAACAAAAGCGAAAAAATTATAGGGAGCCCGGATCGAACCAGATCCCCTCCGGGTTTTGGTTTTTATCGTATACCCGCAAACCACTAGGCCAACACCTCTTGGTGAACAAATCAATCCCTTAAAGCTTTTAAACTCCCCATCTTCCCACATCAGTGCCCATAACGAAACCCTAAACCTTCGATCATGAAATTCGAACAACACAATAACAAATCAACAGAATTATCATGGGGCTTTTGATCTCCATACTAGAACGAACAATAAGGTGTATCAAGGAATTACAGTTTATGGGTGTTGAGATATTACGACATATATGTTTTTTAAACTATTTTTTTATAATTTTGATTTTTCTATAATAACGTGCGTTCGTTACCTCTAAGAAAACTAAAACATACATGTGCATTTGATTTTTCTAGCCATAACTTTTTTATTTAATATGAGGTTGTGTCTTATCTTTTCATGTATCGTAGACTATATTATTGCCTATTTCGTATTGGTATCATGATAAATGAAATCGATAACGGCCACACAATGTTGGTAATTACCGGAACCAGTGTTGGTAATTTTTAAGGTTTTTCATTTTTTGGATTACATCATACAACTTTTGCGCAATGAAATCATAATAAATATTTCTTGTATCATTAACGATCCGGTTTGTGTTTATGATAATGTGTTTTTTATTTGTCTGTACAAGTAATGAAACAAATTGGGCCGATGCCTACTTAACAACGTTGGTATCGCTATTGGTGTTATCGCACCGGTGTCAGTAGTCGTTTTTATGGTTTTCTATTAATATAATTGATATGCGTCAAATGCAACATATAAATTGTATCAAATACGAATCAACCCTTTTTAGTACTAGTGTTGGAAAAAGTATGTTTCTTTGTATAATTTTGATTTTCAGGATTAAAAGAGCTTAAATATACAAAAGGAACAAATTAACGACAAAAATCAACATAAGTGTAGAAGACAGGAAGACGACACACTATACCAACCCTCCGAACTTCACCCCAATACTAAAAACAACGAATCAGAAGTCAAGCACGGGGCCGTGCCTGCTTGGCATGGGTCCTTGCCCCTTCAAGATTCCAGAACAGAAGAAGACATACAGAAGTAGACAAGAGACACGGGGCCGTGTCCTATGGACACACGCCGTGGTCGACAGCCAGATTTGCGAATCTTGAATGGTATAGCAGGTACAATGGCCACGGGGCTGTGCCGTTGACACACGGGGCCGTGCAAGCATCTGATATGATATACTCATTAAATGAAGACAAAGAAGAAGGAAGACACGGAGCTGTGCCCGCAGGGCACGGGGCCGTGTGAAGGGCTTGTTTACAACTATAAATAGGGGTGATTGGTTTCATTTCAACTCATCACTCGGCAAACCACTTCTCTCACACCTGCCATGTAACATTCGTCGAAAAACGGGTTTCAAAACCCGCTTCGTTTATTAATCAAATATTCAGTTATATGTTCGTTGCGTATTTATTGTTCAGTTTATTTTTAAATAATACATAATTAATAAATATTTAGAATTTAAAAACCAAAAATTATAACTAACAATAATAAGTATCAAAAAAATAAATATTGGGGCAGCCGGGTTTCAAACCCGGGTCTCCCGCAAAGACAAACACACACCACACCCACTCCGCCACACCCTTCTTTTGTGATAAATACTGAAACGAATAACATTTATAATAAAAACCGAAAATCAAATCTGTAAATCAGCGCGCCCAGAACTCGCAATCACCGGAAAAAAACCGAAACTCCGTGATTTTGGCTATTCTCCTTTGACTGAAACGCATAAACGGATCGCGACATCAGTTATAACCGTTGCCGGCACTCAATTTCAGTCAAAAACCGATGAAATCATTGATCGCGATTGTTGACCCCTAATTCAGACCCAATCGACCTGCCCCCTTATAAATACCCACTCAAAATCCTTGTAAACCTTTCGCTCAGAACCGCACTCTATTTCCGAAGCTTCATTCGTTCCAAAGCACGTCGCCGGAGTTTTTCTGCACTCGCCGGAATATCGCCGGAATCACGGATCAGAAAACCGCAGTTGTTCTTCAGACGGTATAAATGTCTAAACCTCCATACTATCTCTTGATTGATAATTTAATTGCTCAAATCAATAATCAAAACTGTTAAAACAGTTCACTCAGCCGGAAATCGCAAATCAGAGCCGACGAAATCTTGCCGGAAATCCGAAGCAAACTCTCTGTTTTGGTATACCATATTACTTAATATTCTTTTCCTATTCCATTTCAATCAAGTATAAGTTGTGGTCGATTAAACAGAACAGTCGGGTTTCACTGTTCTGTATTTTTTTAGTAAAGAAGATGAAGTTGAAAATGCGTATTAATATAATTAAAATCGGATATTTAACCGGGTTAGACACACAGTCCAGCGGTGGACTGTGTGCAAATACAATACACACGTCCCGAGTTCGAATCACGCATGCTTCCGACTTTCTGAAATAAAACCAACATTTTTTTAAAACTTATTCAGATCAATCCACAGAACATATATAAGAGGAATATAATCCAGTAGTTAAGCAGATTAGACACACAGCCCAACTGGTTGGGCTGTGCGCACTCGAACCAAAGATTTCGGGTTCGACTCCGGGTCTCTGCAACTGGTTCGGCCATATTAAATCATTTTTAATAGAAAACTAAATAAGGTTAAAGTTAATTAGTATATATATAATTAAAACAGAGAATATTTCGGGTTAGACACGTAGCTCAGTTGGTAGAGTTGCGTGCACGTATACGAGAGGTCCCGAGTTCGAACCTCACTCACTGCATAGAATAAACACAGTCTGACCGGTCAGACCCGGTCAAACCTGACAGAAAGTCAACCCATTTTTTATTTTTACTTATTTATTTAATTGAAAAATCATTTAAAAATACTTAAAAATAAGATTTTTCAAGTTAGAAAATTTCCTTAAACTCACAAAAATAAATCTAAAAATCCCATTAAGAGCACTAATTAAAAATATTAATCTCAAATAAAATTTATTTATTTATCGAATCATTTCGTTACTATTTAGGTTAGTTTTTCCCTCGTCAGTTGAATCATAAATTCGTGCGCATTCATCGTCATCAAAGAACGCACCAATTGTGAGTGAATCTCTACCAATTCCCCGTTTTAATCATGTTTTGGGGTGTATCATGTGTCGTACAATTCATTTATTTTATTTAAACGCTTGTGCATACATTATATCCGTGATCAAATGTGTATCAATTGTTGTGTGAATTATATGTAGATTGGATTTATCTTTTTCAATGCACGCATTTCATTAGGCCCATCAGTTCCCCGTGGGATACGGGTTGAGCATCAGGAGCCTCATTAGATCGGCTCCGTTTGATTGAGCCTTGATCTCACATACATCATCATTCATGTCATATACTCATCCAAAGTGGTTTGTGATTGGTTATCTATATATGTTTGCTCACATGTGATTATTGCACGAATTTTCTTTATTAAATAAAACAAGAAATTAGTAAAAATGTTTTATCAAGGTTCACTCGCCAACTTTTGTTGACCCAAAATCTCCCCCGTTTTACACATGATACAGGTGATCCAGCTGAGACAGGAAACACTTAGGAAGGCCTAGAAGAATAAACAAGTTTATGCTTTGGAATAATTATGTAGTTTCATTTTCTTGTAATTGTATGAATTTTGTTTTGGATATTTAAGTTTGTAATTTGAATTTAATAAATATGAAACATCTTAGTAAACATCATGAGCTTTGGTGATAACCCAATTATGCCCCGACTTTTATTCCGCTGCGGGTCAGGGTGTGACAGATTGGTATCAGAGCTTGTGACTATAGGGATATATGATAGGTTATTAGATCCTTAGAGCCTATACTATAGTTGATTAAATTTTAAATTGTTTATGCGTTACATACAAAATTCATGATGTTTATATGTTTTATGTTTATTTTCACACTCAATGTTATGCAAGCACGCTCACCAATACATGTTATTATGCAATGCTCATCATGAATCATATCCTCATAACATATCATATCCATGAGAACACACACCTCACGATTCCCATGATTTTTGCAATGATTTTTGTATTTTTCAAATCACATCAAAGTGAGTTCTCGTGACGGGCATGTAGTTACTGGAAGGGTACGAGTACCGGTAGTCGGAACGTCCTGTCTAATCTTGGCATTCGTATAAATCCAAAATAAAGGACCAGTTTGCCTACCTGGGGACTAACGATGAGAGTACGAAGGACCTATTAAGCCAAAGCATGCTATACCAAACGTCGCGTGAACTAACCCCACTTTGAGTTGTCATTGTGTCTACACCGGGACACCCTCCTACCATACATCTCGCAATCATGTTTTACGATTTTCATTCGGGTGGTGCGAGTGTTAACCCGCCGACACCAATGTGAATCCTACCAAGCCCAATAGTCATGGGGGCCCACATGACTACACAGGCAATGGTATGGGGGACATTGGAGGCCCAAACATGAGCAAACCCAAGACATCCTATGGATGTAGTTAAATTATTGCCAATTATGTTGTTTTTCATTCTTTTTACGACACATGACACCTAGAAAATTCTTAAACTCACAATCTTCCTATGTATGTTCCTGTAGATGTCGGCTAGGCAACTACGTGGAGGTAGAAAGTCAGGAAGATCAAATGAACGCTTGGCTACACAAATTGCTAAACAAATGGCCGCAGTGCTTCCTGACATCGTGATTCAAGTTCAACAAGCTCTCACCGCAAATCCCATCAACCCTCCCAATCAGGAAGACCAGAGCGTCGCTAACCCTCCTTCCAAAAAGTGCTCCTACAAACACTTCAAATTTTGCGATCCCCCAAAATATGAAGGGACCGAAGGTGTTACCGCCCTCCTTCACTGGTTTGAAGAAATAGAAAACACTTCCCTCAATTGTGATTGTCCCGAGGATCGCAAGGTACGTTATGCAACTGGAAGACTGTTTGGGGTAGCCCTTACCTGGTGGAACACGGAAAAGGGTAAGCGAGGAGTTGAATATGCCATGGCCTTTGTCACACCACGACCCGCAGAGGAAAAGGTGATCGGGGCATAATTGGGTTATCATCAAAGCTCATGACATTTATTATATGTTTCATATTCATTAATACAATTTAATGGAAATTTACAATAAATGATACAACATGTTCTAACTATCAGTCTAAGCTTCTTGGTTCTCTTCTAAGGCATATCCTATGTTTTCCTTGCTTCAACCTGTCCACCTGTATCATGTGTAAAAAGGTTTTTGGATCAACATAATGTTGGCGAGTGAATCCTATGGAAAAACATTTGAACAAGTTTATCCAATTGATTATAAATAATGTGCATACCACATATGAGTAAATGTAGATGTAAATTTATTCACACAACACATAATATTGAATATTGAACACACAAACACCAAATGATTGTTTTGAGGCACGCGTTGTTCGACTCGTCTCCCACGAGGAACTGATGGGCCTAATGAATGAGTTTTGAGGCACGCGTTGTTCTTACGAACTGATGGGCCTAATGTATGAGTTTTGAGGCACGCGTTGTTCTCGTCTCCCACGAGGAACTGATGGGCCTAATGAATGAGTTTTGAGGCACGCGTTGTTCTTACGAACTGATGGGCCTAATGTATGAGTTTTAAGGCACGCGTTGTTCTCGTCTCCCACGAGGAACTGATGGGCCTAATGAATGAGTTTTGAGGCACGCGTTGTTCTTACGAACTGATGGGCCTAATGTATGAGTTTTAAGGCACGCGTTGTTCTCGTCTCCCACGAGGAACTGATGGGCCTAAATAATTTGCATACAACTTTGACAATATGTAATACATCACAACCAATAATAGTTACATTCTAGTTTAGTTCATATAATGGTATAGCACAAATTTGCATAAGAGAATTAGTTTAAACGACACATGATACACCCCAAAACATGAATAAAAAGGGGAGTTTGTAAGAATTCACTCACATTGGGTGCGTTCGGTTGATGAGGTTGAATGCACGCGAAGTGGTTTTAACCACGAGTGAAAATAACCTAGATAAATAGCATTTTGGTTTGGTAAGTGAACGGATTTTATTAATCTATTTTAGTAGGATTGTTGGGTGTATTTTTGTGAGTTTGAGGCTATTTTCTAACCTTAAAAATGTTATTTTTAAGTATTTATAATTGATTTTTAATTAAAATAATTAAATAAAAATAATAAAAAAATTTTTATTTTTGCTACAGTTGACTTTGACCGTTTGACTTTGACTGACGTTGACCGGTTCGGAAGGCATATTATTGTGCGCTGGGTGAGGCTCGAACCCGAGACCTCCCGTACGCGTGCACGCAGCTCTACCAACTGAGCTACGTGTCTAACCCGTCATATATCCGATTTTAATTACTATATATACATTAATTAGAATTAAACAGAAATCCCTTTATTTTAAAAATGAATTAAATCTAGCGAACCGGTGCGCTCCACAGGTCTCGAACCCGGACCTGTGGGTTAGCGGACACACAGTCCACCGCTGGATTGTGTGTCTCACTTGGTTATAAACTCGTTATCAATATACTTAACATATACTTAAATCAACCCGGTTCAGTTTGCTGAAAAAAGAATTTTTATCAAGGCGGCGTGTGAGGGACAATACTCGAACTCGTGACCTTAGCGTTAAAAGTGCACACAGTCCACCGCTGGACTGTGTGTCTAACCCGGTAAATAACTTGATTTTAATTATACTTAACCATTACTGAAACGTCGTCTTCTTCACTGGTTTTAACCGGAAGTGGCGACTGACTGGTTCGAATGTTGATTCAAGTTTCTTTTAGCGTTTAATGATCAATTTCAGACGAGATAAAAGTAAAAAGGAAAGGAATTAGGCGTGTAAAGTACTGACTGTTTCTCCTCTGTTTTCCGGCAGAACTCCGGTGGCAGCAAGTTCTTCCGGCGACGAGTGTCTTGCAGCAGAGAGTCTTCCGAAAGCTTACAAAGGGTGTGGGTGACTTCGGTAAAAGGTTAGGGGGTTCAGTAAAGCTCAGAGATTACTGATACGGTTTTCCGGCGATGGATCAAATATTTCCGGCGAGTGATTTTTCGCCGAGAAAGGGTGCGATTTGAGTGTGAAATGTTTCTGGCGAGTTGTGGGTGAATTTATAGGGTAGTATTGAGATGAATGGGGTCTGAATTCGGTCTAAATTCGAAGTCAGCCGTTCTCCGGCGGTTATGGCTGATGTCGCGGGTTCAGACGTCGGTTATAACCGTTGTGAGAGTTAAGGCTTCGGTTAAATTGGGCGAAAACGTAATTAAACGGCGAGTTCGTCGGGATTTCCGACGACTGCTATTTGGGCGGAAATTACTGAATTTTAACTTCGGAACTTGAATATTTGAATTAAATGTTTCCTGATATTACCATAAAATCAAAGTGGCGGAGTGGTTGGTCAGCTGAGTGATAAGTGTTGTTGAGCCGGTTATAGACCCGAGTTCGAAACCCGGCATGAGTAAAACATTTTTATTTTGTTATTTTTAACAGATTTTCAAAAACTAAATATATATCCCCGCATAATAATTGATTACGTATCGTTTAAAATTATTTTGGGCATTTAATTCGCAACAAAAAATTTGACTGACTGTTCGGTTGATAAACGGAGCGGGTTTGGTAAATCCGTTTTTGACGGATGTTACAGTATCCCCTGCTTTTTAGAAATTTTGTCCCGAAATTTAAATAGTGATATATTTGAAAAAAAAATGATGGTGTTTAGTTTGACAGTTACACGCTTTAGAAGAAATAAGGGTTTAAGTTTTTGTTTGAGGCGGTAACGTTCCTTGTAAAGGTTAAGTATCCTAATACAGGAATCGCTTTTTGTTGCCTACTGTATAAGTATTGTTAAGCAGGAATGATTCGCTAAAATGATATCATAAGAGTTTAGATGTGTTTGGAAAAGTATGGTTATATCCTACTGCAAAACTTCCAATACTACAATCTACACAAACAAACACAACAACTAATAATTGAATCCACATTCTGATAGTATATATGTTTGAATGGTGACAGTTCCTCTCTCGTTTGTTATGATGGAAAGGTTAGTCTATGTAGAAATGGATCACATTCCAATTTCTTTAAATAGTGAGATGATATATATATGTAACACAAATTTCAATCAAGGCAATACTAAATCCTACATGGAACATCTCATAACCGCCTGATAATGCCTCTGATCCTTTGGCAAGAATACTTATATATAGGAAGTACCAGCGGCGTATCCACCATATTCTTGTCAAATTTTCATTGGTTTTATCAGTGAATTATGATTAGTCCTATAACTCTACAACCAATACATCAAACATAAAAATACTGAAATGAAATATATCTGTGCGATCAAGGCTCAATCAAACGGAGCCGATCGTATTGTATGTATTGAGAATGAAATTGTCTGTGTGCTCAAGGCTCAATCAAACGGAGCCGAGCTTATTGCATGTATTGAAAATGAATAACTTAATCACACAAACAACCTATGCATGGAACCTCTCATAACCGCCTGATAATGCCTCCGATCATTTGACAAGAATACTTATATATAGGAAGTACCAGCGGCGTATCCACCATATTCTTGTCAAATTCTCATTGACTTTATCCGCAAGTTATGATTAGTTCTATGCGACTCTACAACATAAACAAACACAACAACCAGCGCTTGAGTCTTAATTCTGATAGTATCCGTGTTTGACAAAACCTCTCTCGTTTAATATGATGGAGAGGTTAGTCTATGTAGAAGTGAGACTCAACTCAACTTCTTTAAATGATGAAACTGAGATATGTCGTGAAGTATGATGATATGAATATTAAATCAATGAGTATAAAACAAACTGAACTAGTAATTTGCATTAAAATTCTTGGATAAAATTCAATTGAGATACGTGAAAATTGAGATAACATAGAGAAAAACATAAAAACTAAGTGGTTGGAGTTGAATCTTAATTCTTGGTGAGAGAAGGCTAGTTAAGTGGTTGGTTTGGTCCGTTAACATCTTCAACAGGATTGGCGTTGATGTTATAAACTCTTCCTCTTGCTGGCGGTGGAGCTGGGTTTGCTTGGTTTGCTTGGTTAACTGGGTTTGCTTGAGCTTGGGCGTTTATAATGTTAACCAAACGAGGGCACGTTTTTCTAAAATGGGTAGGGTCGCCACAATTGAAACAAGCTCGAACATATGGGTACATGGGGTATTGAGGTTGTTGATATGTTTGGGTCATGGGTTGAGTAGGGGTTGAGGTTTGGTTTTGAGAGGTGCGGCAAACTTTGCTCAAATGACCGTAGCGTCCACAATTCGCACATAGTCGACAGGGTGAAGTAGTTGGATGGTGATAGAAACAGGTGTTGCATTGAGGGTGAGGTCCAATGTAAGGTTTCTTATTTGGGTAAGTTGAGTTGGGTGCTACTTGAGCGTTTGGGATAGTTTGGGGAGGTACAACTTGTGAAGCTGGTTGGTTGCGTTGGGTGACGGCGAAAATTTGCCCATCTCGTTTTCTCTTAAAAATAGGTGGTGTAGAGGATTCGGTTCGGGTGGAGTTTGAGGTTTCGGTTGATGCTTTATCCTTCTTCTTCTCCTCTTTGAAATCTTGGTTCCGGATTCGGTTCTCGGTGAGCGCGGTTGCTAGCTCCATTGCTGCTTCCAAAGTTGCAGGCGAGGTGCTTATTACAGGGTCTTGAATCTTTGATGGAAGACCACGAATGTAGTGCTCGATCAAACGATAGAGGGGAGTAAACAAATTGGGAACCATTTGATTTAACTCAAGGAATCTCTTGTTGTATGTGGTGTGGTCGCCTTCCTTTTGTTTCAAAGCATGGAACTCATCCTCCAATTTCTTGATTTCACTTCTTGGGCAAAACCGTCTTGTCATGATTCCCTTCAATTCTTCCCAAGTCAAGGTCATAGTTTCTTCAACACCTCGTTTGGTCTTCTCTGTATTCCACCATGTGAGTGCTGTTCCAAGTAAACGACCGGTGGCATAACGCACTTTACGATCATCGGGGCAATCGCAATTTAGAAAAGTGTTCTCCATTTCTTCGAACCAGTGGAGGAGAGCGGTGACACCTTCAGTACCTTCGTATTTTGGAGGATCGCAGGATTTGAAATGTTTGTAGGTGCATTTAGTGACGTTTGGGGAAAGATTGACAGTGTTTTGATCCTCTTGTTGGGTTGGGTTAACGGAATTAGCGTTAAGGGCTTGTTGAACTTGAACTACGATGTTGGGTATTACAGTCGCCATTTGCTGAGCGATTTGGGCAGCCATGCGTTCACGGGCTTTTTCTGCTCTCATCTTCCTACGGGCGAGGTTAGAAGACATCCACAAGGAATACATGTCAAGAGTATGAGTTGGATGCCTTTTTGGGATCGTGGGTCGTGTTTGGGAATGAACGTTCATAAAATAAATATAGAAAAATAAATCTACTACATCCATAGGATGTCTTGGGCTTTGCTCGAATTTGGGCCTTGCATGCCGCCATACTTCACCTTCGTAATCACGTGGGCCCCCATGATTACCGGGTTTTTCATATGGTTCGCATGTGTTAGCCTGGTTACGTACACTAAAACCCGGAGAAAATCGAGAAATATGTAACGTATGATATTCGGAATGTGCCCAGGCATGGACACGGTGACATCTCAAAGTGAGGTTAGTTCGAACGACGTTTGGTGTGGCATGCTTTGGCCTAATAGGTCCGTCGTACTCTCATCGTTAGTCCCCAGGTAGGCAAACTGGTCCGTTATTTTGGATTTATACAAATGCCAACCTAGACATGACGTCCCGACTACCGATACTTGTACCCTTCCGGTTACTACATGCCCGTCGCAGAACTTACTTTGATGAGATTTGAAAATTGCAACAAAATCCTTGAATAATGAGAGTATGAAAAGGAATTGAATGTATGAACATTGATATATGTATAATGAATATGTATATAAGCATGTATGTTTGATTGTAATATAAACAAATATGAAACAAATAAATATCACAAGTTTGTATGTAACCACCTAATCAATTAAAATTTAGGCAGACTATAGTATAGGCTCTAAGGGTCTAATAACCTATCCTATATCCCTATAGTCATGGCTCTGATACCAATCTGTCACACCCCGACCCGCAGCGGAAAAGGTGATCGGGGCATAATTGGGTTATCATCAAAGCTCATGACATTTATTATATGTTTCATATTCATTAATACAATTTAATGGAAATTTACAATAAATGATACAACATGTTCTAACTATCAGTCTAAGCTTCTTGGTTCTCTTCTAAGGCATATCCTATGTTTTCCTTGCTTCAACCTGTCCACCTGTATCATGTGTAAAAAGGTTTTTGGATCAACATAATGTTGGCGAGTGAATCCTATGGAAAAACATTTGAACAAGTTTATCCAATTGATTATAAATAATGTGCATACCACATATGAGTAAATGTAGATGTAAATTTATTCACACAACACATAATATTGAATATTGAACACACAAACACCAAATGATTGTTTTGAGGCACGCGTTGTTCGACTCGTCTCCCACGAGGAACTGATGGGCCTAATGAATGAGTTTTGAGGCACGCGTTGTTCTTACGAACTGATGGGCCTAATGTATGAGTTTTGAGGCACGCGTTGTTCTCGTCTCCCACGAGGAACTGATGGGCCTAATGAATGAGTTTTGAGGCACGCGTTGTTCTTACGAACTGATGGGCCTAATGTATGAGTTTTAAGGCACGCGTTGTTCTCGTCTCCCACGAGGAACTGATGGGCCTAATGAATGAGTTTTGAGGCACGCGTTGTTCTTACGAACTGATGGGCCTAATGTATGAGTTTTAAGGCACGCGTTGTTCTCGTCTCCCACGAGGAACTGATGGGCCTAAATAATTTGCATACAACTTTGACAATATGTAATACATCACAACCAATAATAGTTACATTCTAGTTTAGTTCATATAATGGTATAGCACAAATTTGCATAAGAGAATTAGTTTAAACGACACATGATACACCCCAAAACATGAATAAAAAGGGGAGTTTGTAAGAATTCACTCACATTGGGTGCGTTCGGTTGATGAGGTTGAATGCACGCGAAGTGGTTTTAACCACGAGTGAAAATAACCTAGATAAATAGCATTTTGGTTTGGTAAGTGAACGGATTTTATTAATCTATTTTAGTAGGATTGTTGGGTGTATTTTTGTGAGTTTGAGGCTATTTTCTAACCTTAAAAATGTTATTTTTAAGTATTTATAATTGATTTTTAATTAAAATAATTAAATAAAAATAATAAAAAAATATTTTATTTTTGCTACAGTTGACTTTGACCGTTTGACTTTGACTGACGTTGACCGGTTCGGAAGGCATATTATTGTGCGCTGGGTGAGGCTCGAACCCGAGACCTCCCGTACGCGTGCACGCAGCTCTACCAACTGAGCTACGTGTCTAACCCGTCATATATCCGATTTTAATTACATATATACATTAATTAGAATTAAACAGAAATCCCTTTATTTTAAAAATGAATTAAATCTAGCGAACCGGTGCGCTCCACAGGTCTCGAACCCGGGACCTGTGGGTTAGCGGACACACAGTCCACCGCTGGATTGTGTGTCTCACTTGGTTATAAACTCGGTTATCAATATACTTAACATATACTTAAATCAACCCGGTTCAGTTTGCTGAAAAAAGAATTTTTATCAAGGCGGCGTGTGAGGGACAATACTCGAACTCGTGACCTTAGCGTTAAAAGTGCACACAGTCCACCGCTGGACTGTGTGTCTAACCCGGTAAATAACTTGATTTTAATTATACTTAACCATTACTGAAACGTCGTCTTCTTCACTGGTTTTAACCGGAAGTGGCGACTGACTGGTTCGAATGTTGATTCAAGTTTCTTTTAGCGTTTAATGATCAATTTCAGACGAGATAAAAGTAAAAAGGAAAGGAATTAGGCGTGTAAAGTACTGACTGTTTCTCCTCTGTTTTCCGGCAGAACTCCGGTGGCAGCAAGTTCTTCCGGCGACGAGTGTCTTGCAGCAGAGAGTCTTCCGAAAGCTTACAAAGGGTGTGGGTGACTTCGGTAAAAGGTTAGGGGGTTCAGTAAAGCTCAGAGATTACTGATACGGTTTTCCGGCGATGGATCAAATATTTCCGGCTAGTGATTTTTCGCCGAGAAAGGGTGCGATTTGAGTGTGAAATGTTTCTGGCAAGTTGTGGGTGAATTTATAGGGTAGTATTGAGATGAATGGGGTCTGAATTCGGTCTAAATTCGAAGTCAGCCGTTCTCCGGCGGTTATGGCTGATGTCGCGGGTTCAGACGTCGGTTATAACCGTTGTGAGAGTTAAGGCTTCGGTTAAATTGGGCGAAAACGTAATTAAACGGCGAGTTCGTCGGGATTTCCGACGACTGCTATTTGGGCGGAAATTACTGAATTTTAACTTCGGAACTTGAATATTTGAATTAAATGTTTCCTGATATTACCATAAAATCAAAGTGGCGGAGTGGTTGGTCAGCTGAGTGATAAGTGTTGTTGAGCCGGTTATAGACCCGAGTTCGAAACCCGGCATGAGTAAAACATTTTTATTTTGTTATTTTTAACAGATTTTCAAAAACTAAATACATAACCCCGCATAATAATTGATTACGTATCGTTTAAAATTATTTTGGGCATTTAATTCGCAACAAAAAATTTGACTGACTGTTCGGTTGATAAACGGAGCGGGTTTGGTAAATCCGTTTTTGACGGATGTTACAGCCTTAACATGGGAAGCGTTAAGGGAACTCATGACAAGACGCTTCTGTCCAAGAAGCGAAATCAAAAAGCTGGAAGACGAATTCCACACACTGAAACAAAAGGAAGGAGATCACACTTCCTATAACAAGAGATTTCTCGAGCTGAACCAGATGATCCCCAACTTGTTCACCCCCTTGTACCGCTTAGTCGAACACTACATTCGAGGCCTCCCCTCGAAAATCCAAGATTCGGTTTTAAGCACTTCGCCTGCAACACTTGAAGCCGCAATGGAATTAGCTACAGAACTCACTGAGAATCGCATCCGAAACGGCAAATTCAAAGATGAGAAGAAGAAAGCACCCATTGAGGCCCCAACTCCAAACCACCCCGTCTCCTCCTCGATTTGCTGGTAAGAGGAAAGGAAACAGCAAGAATTTTGCTGTCACTCAAACCAACCCTCCTATCACTGCTGCACCAATCACCCAAATTGCTCCTTCAGCTGCACCATTCAAAAAGCCATACACCGGCCCACACCCAAAATGCAACAGTTGTCAATACCATCACCCTCCCGAAAACCCCTGCCAACATTGCACAAGCTGTGGCCGTGCGGGTCACACCATCCAAACCTGTCGTACTCTTCAACGAATGAACCACAATCAACCTCCAACCCAAACCCACAATCTGATAGTGGGCCAAGCCCAACAACCCTTACTCCTACCATCTGCACAACACGTAGCCCAACCTTACTACCAACCAACTACCCCATGATGCAACCCATGCGAGCTTGTTACAACTGTGGGGACCCAAACCACTTCAGGAACACTTGTCCACGCTTGGTGAACATCATCCATGCCCAAGCTCAAGCAAACCCGGTAAACCAAGCTAACCAAGCTCCTCCACCTGCCAGAGGAAGAGCTTTCAACATCAATGCCAACCAAGCTAGGGCTGACAACAACGTGGTCAACGGTACGTTTCTCATCAATGGTAGTTATGCATCCATACTTTTCGATACTGGCGCGGATAAGAGCTTTGTGTCCGTAGAATTCGAACCTATCCTCAATCAAACTCGTGTTAATCTCATGGAATCTCTAACGGTGGAAGTTGCTGACGGAAAACCCGTTTCATTAAATTCTATTATACGCAATTGTACCCTCACTCTAAACGATCACGACTTTCCAGTTGACCTCATTCCTATGAAGTTGGGAAGTTTCGATGTTATAATCGGTATGGACTGGCTCAGCCAGCATCACGCTGAAGTAGTGAGCCGCGAAAAGTTCATTCGCATTCCTCTTGCAGACGGTCAGACCCTATGTATTTTTGGGGAAACCCCTTCGAAAGGACTCAAATTAATGTCCTGCCTTCAAGCCCGAAGATATCTCCGCAAGAACTATGTCGCATTCCTAACTCACGTCGTCAAAAAGGGAACCAAGGAGAAGAAACTCGAAGACATCCCAGTTGTGAAAGAATTCCCACAAGTCTTTCCCGACGACATTTCAGGACTTCCTCCTGTGAGAGAAGTCGAATTCCGCATCGATCTTGTACCTGGCGCTACACCAGTCGCAAAATCTCCTTATAGGTTAGCCCCTTCCGAAATGCAAGAGCTGGCCAGTCAACTGCAAGAGCTGACTGACAAAGGATTCATACGTCCTAGCTCATCGCCTTGGGGTGCACCTGTTCTTTTTGTGAAGAAGAAAGATGGCACGTTTCGCATGTGCATCGATTATAGAGAACTTAATAAGTTAACGGTTAAGAATCACTATCCACTACCTCGCATTGATGACCTCCTAGACCAACTTCAAGGCGCCACCTGCTTTTCAAAATTCGACCTTCGTTCTGGTTATCATCAGCTCAGAGTGCATGAAGAAGATATACCAAAGACCGCCTTCCGGACTCATTATGGTCATTACGAATTCATGGTCATGCCATTCGGTTTAACCAACGCCCCCGCTGTCTTCATGGATCTAATGAACAGGGTATGCAAACCCTACCTCGACCGATTTGTCATAGTCTTCATCGATGATATTCTTATCTACTCCAAGTCTAAATCCGATCATGAGCGACACCTTCGACTCATCCTTACACTCTTAAGGACTGAAAAGCTCTACGCTAAGTTCTCAAAATGTGAATTCTGGTTAGGGGAAGTACAATTCCTTGGACATGTCGTCAACGACAAGGGAATTCATGTTGATCCTTCAAAAATCAAGGCAGTGCAGGAATGGCAAGCGCCATGTACCCCTACCGAAGTTAGGTCATTTCTCGGTTTTGCTGGTTACTATCGACGCTTCATCGCCAATTTTTCCCGTATTGCTGTCCCACTCACGGCCTTGACTCATAAAGGAAAACCCTTCATATGGGAGCCTAAACAGGAGGAGGCCTTCCAAACTCTAAAGCAAAAACTTTGTGACGCACCTATCCTCACACTCCCTGAAGGTTGCGATGACTTTGTAGTATATTGCGACGCATCAGTGCAAGGGCTAGGCTGTGTATTAATGCAAACAGGAAAAGTGATAGCCTATGCCTCTAGGCAACTCAAGGTTCACGAGAAGAATTACACCACCCACGACCTGGAACTTGGAGCCGTTGTGTTCGCTCTCAAGATATGGAGACATTACCTCTACGGTACTAAGTGTGAAATATACACTGACCACAAGAGTCTCCAGCATATCTTCAACCAAAAGGAGTTGAATATGAGGCAACGAAGATGGGTCGAACTTCTCAACGACTACGACTGTGAAATTCGGTATCATCCTGGCAACGCAAACGTGGTGGCTGATGCGCTCAGTCGAAAAGGTTATGCGAACTTCATTCGTCTTCTATGTTCGCAAATCATAACTAACATTAAAGATCGAATCCGAGCAGCTCAACATGTTTCTGTAACAGAAAATGATGTACGCGAGGAGCTGTCATGTGGAGCTGAACTCAAAATCGAAACCAAATCCGACGGTATTCTATACTATTTAAACCGCATATGGATTCCTGATCGCGATAACCTTCGTGATTTCCTCATGAATGAGGCGTACAAAACACGATACTCTGTACACCCAGGAGCCGACAAGATGTATCAAGACCTACGATACACCTACTGGTGGCCTGGCATGAAAAAGGATATCGCTGTTTTTGTTTCCAAGTGCCTTACCTGTTCCAAAGTAAAAGCTGAACATCAAAGACCTTCAGGACTTCTAGTCCAACCCGAAATACCTGTATGGAAGTGGGAAAACATAACCATGGATTTCATTACCGGGTTACCTCACACCTCCAGTGGGTATGACACAATAAGGGTAATAATCGATCGCCTTACAAAGTCATCTCATTTCATTCCGATTCGCGAGGACTTCAAGAACGAGAAGTTAGCTCGTATCTACATCAGCGAGATCGTAAGCCGTCATGGTGTACCATTAAGCATCATTTCAGACCGTGATGGTCGTTTCACTTCACGAACATGGCGAGCCGTACAAACCGCCTTGGGTACACGATTAGACCTCAGTACCGCTTTTCATCCTCAAACTGATGGTCAATCTGAACGCACCATCCAAACCCTTGAAGACATGCTGCGAGCATGTGTCATAGACTTCAAAGGGAACTGGGACGCTCACCTACCATTAGTGGAATTTTCGTACAACAATAGCTATCATTCAAGTATCGGCATGGCTCCTTTCGAAGCTTTATATGGTCGTAAGTGCCGATCTCCAGTATGTTGGCACGAAATTGGGGAAGCGCAAATCACCGGTCCAAATTAATTCAAGAAACAACCGACAAGATCCTCCAAATTCGAAACAATCTTCTAGCGGCTCAAAGTCGTCAAAAGAGTTATGCAGACAAACGACGAAAGCCCTTGGAGTTTGACATTGGTGATCAAGTACTTTTAAAAGTATCACCGTGGAAGGGAGTGGTTCGTTTTGGCCAGAAGGGCAAGCTAGCACCACGCTACGTAGGACCTTTCAAGAACCTCTAAAGAGTAGGTCCTGTAGCATACAAGCTTGACCTACCAGAAGAGCTCAACAGAATTCATCCCACATTCCACATATCAAACTTGAAAAAGTGCCTTGCCGATGAAAATCTCCATATTCCTCTAGAAGACATTCAAGTCGATGAATCGATGCACTTCGTTGAAAGACCAGTAGAAATCATGGACTTCAGAGAGAAGCGTTTAAGGCGAAGTCGTATTCCAATTGTCAGGGTACGTTGGGAGTCAAAACGAGGACCCGAGTTTACTTGGGAACGTGAAGACTCAATGCGCGAAAAATACCCACATCTTTTTCCAGTTACCACTACTAATTAAATTTCGGGACGAAATTTCTAAAAGTAGGGGATACTGTAACATTCGTCGAAAAACGGGTTTCAAAACCCGCTTCGTTTATTAATCAAATATTCAGTTATATGTTCGTTGCGTATTTATTGTTCAGTTTAATTTTAAATAATACATAATTAATAAATATTTAGAATTTAAAAACCAAAAATTATAACTAACAATAATAAGTATCAAAAAAATAAATATTGGGGCAGCCGGGTTTCGAACCCGGGTCTCCCGCAAAGACAAACACACACCACACCACTCCGCCACAACCCTTCTTTTGTGATAAATACTGAAACGAATAACATTTATAATAAAAACCGAAAATCAAATCTGTAAATCAGCGCGCCCAGAACTCGCAATCACCGGAAAAAAACCGAAACTCTGTGATTTTGGCTATTCTCCTTTGACTGAAACGCATAAACGGATCGCGACATCAGTTATAACCGTTGCCGGCACTCAATTTCAGTCAAAAACCGATGAAATCATTGATCGCGATTGTTGACCCCTAATTCAGACCCAATCGACCTGCCCCCTTATAAATACCCACTCAAAATCCTTGTAAACCTTTCGCTCAGAACCGCACTCTCTTTCCGAAGCTTCATTAGTTCCAAAGCACGTCGCCGGTGTTTTTCTTCACTCGCCGGAATATCGCCGGAATCACTGATCAGAAAACCGCAGTTGTTCTTCAGACGGTATAAATGTCTAAACCTCCATACTATCTCTTGATTGATAATTTAATTGCTCAAATCAATAATCAAAACTGTTAAAACAGTTCACTCAGCCGGAAATCGCAAATCAGAGCCGACGAAATCTTGCCGGAAATCCGAAGCAAACTCTCTGTTTTGGTATACCATATTACTTAATATTCTTTTTCTATTCCATTTCAATCAAGTATAAGTTGTGGCCGATTAAACAGAACAGTCGGGTTTCACTGTTCTGTATTTTTTTTTAGTAAAGAAGATGAAGTTGAAAATGCGTATTAATATAATTAAAATCGGATATTTAACCGGGTTAGACACACAGTCCAGCGGTGGACTGTGTGCAAATACAATACACACGTCCCGAGTTCGAATCACACATGCTTCCGACTTTCTGAAATAAAACCAACATTTTTTTAAAACTTATTCAGATCAAACCACAGAACGTATATAAGAGGAATATAATCCAGTAGTTAAGCAGATTAGACACACAGCCCAACTGGTTGGGCTGTGCGCACTCGAACCGAAGATTTCGGGTTCGACTCCGGGTCTCTGCAACTGGTTCGGCCATATTAAATCATTTTTAATAGAAAACTAAATAAGGTTAAAGTTAATTAGTATATATATATAATTAAAACAGAGAATATTTCGGGTTAGAAACGTAGCTCAGTTGGTAGAGCTGCGTGCACGTATACGAGAGGTCCCGAGTTCGAACCTCACTCACTGCATAGAATAAACACAGTCTGACCGGTCAGACCCGGTCAAACCTGACAGAAAGTCAACCCATTTTTTATTTTTACTTATTTATTTAATTGAAAAATCATTTAAAAATACTTAAAAATAAGATTTTTAAAGTTAGAAAATTTCCTTAAACTCACAAAAATAAATCTAAAAATTCCATTAAGAGCACTAATTAAAAATATTAATCTCAAATAAAATTTATTTATTTATCGAATCATTTCGTTACTATTTAGGTTAGTTTTTCCCTCGTCAGTTGAATCATAAATTCGTGCGCATTCATCGTCATCAAAGAACGCACCCACTGTGAGTGAATCTCTACCAATTCCCCGTTTTAATCATGTTTTGGGGTGTATCATGTGTCGTACAATTCATTTATTTTATTTAAACGCTTGTGCATACATTATATCCGTGATCAAATGTGTATCAATTGTTGTGTGAATTATATGTAGATTGGATTTATCTTTTTCAATGCACGCATTTCATTAGGCCCATCAGTTCCCCGTGGGATACGGGTTGAGCATCAGGAGCCTCATTAGATCGGCTCCGTTTGATTGAGCCTTGATCTCACATACATCATCATTCATGTCATATACTCATCCAAAGTGGTTTGTGATTGGTTATCTATATATGTTTGCTCACATGTGATTATTGCACGAATTTTCTTTATTAAATAAAACAAGAAATTAGTAAAAATGATTTATCAAGGTTCACTCGCCAACTTTTGTTGACCCAAAATCTCCCCCGTTTTACACATGATACAGGTGATCCAGCTGAGACAGGAAACACTTAGGAAGGCCTAGAAGAATAAATAAGTTTATGCTTTGAAATAATAATTATGTAGTTTCATTTTCTTGTAATTGTATGAATTTTGTTTTGGATATTTAAGTTTGTAATTTGAATTTAATAAATATGAAACATCTTAGTAAACATCATGAGCTTTGGTGATAACCCAATTATGCCCCGACTTTTATTCCGCTGCGGGTCGGGGTGTGACATGCCACCACTCCACCACCACAATACCCCCTTCATCCAACATCCATCCTTAGAGTGTGTAGTAGTCTCGGGATCCAAGATCGATTTAGGAGTTTTTGTCAAATAAAGACCATGCTTGGCTAATCTCTTACGTCACTTGGTGAAAACAAGTTATTTATGTTTACTTTAGATTTCTAAGCTTTGGTAAACTTTTTAATTGGGTATGTATTGATGTTTACTAGTTTTTTATATTGAAAATGAACTTTATTCTATCAATACTTCATGTTTTGTTGATTCACTCATTCGTGTCTTTACGATCTGTATAAAGCGCGTTAACTGCCTGGAAGGGGGTTTGAAGGGTGGTATGGGTAAAGTTCTTGCCTCATTCAGTGTATAGATCCTGCGAGGACTTGATTCAAGCTTATTAGGACTTCCTTTAATGCAGATAACATCAAATTGGGGGAAGTTAAAACGGCTTGAATCTCGTATAAATAAATTACTATTAAAATATTAAACCGACCTTACGGGACTATATCCCTGCTGACTCAGACCAATATGACCGAGGGTAGCGTTGCCTCCAAAAGAGGGACATGCCACATTTTGCATTAATAACTTACTTAATTATCTTTCAATATTCCGGACTGTATTCGTGCTGACTCAGACCAATATGGATGAGGGTAGTGTTGCCTCCAAAAGAGGGACATGCCACTTTAACTAAGATAATCTCTTAAAAAACCCAAAGCGCGGAAATCATCAAAGGATACATAAATGACGAGTCAGAACCAAGTGATTCTATCTTGTCTATTTGTTTCTTTTATTACTTCTATTTCTTTACTTATTTAGTTTATTAAAAATCTTTTCTAAAAATTTGACTAGATTAGACGTCGACGATATTCCGGTATTAGAAGCTCTTGTGTCCTTGGACGGTCTTGGTATCTTACCATCACTATGTTATGCCAACGATGAGTGCACTTGTCCTAACGTATTGTAGAGAGTGATAGTGTTATATCGTGTTTTATAAATTTAAAACTTGAATAAACGAGTAAAAAGTACCAAAATAGTTCAAAAAATATACTCACACTCTATCACGTCAATAACATATTTTGTTCTTTTCAAATGTAATGTTTTGAAAAATTACGAGTATATCGTAACGTAGTATTTATTTTTTCTACGTATTAATGTTGATTTTTATTTAAAATCGAACTGCCACAACATGCGAACATCAACCCACTCGTTAATAACAAAGGAAATGACAATGAACAACAAAAGTTATTTTAATTGATATTTCATTCACGATTTAGTTTAATTTTTCTTTAAGAATTTACGTTTATCAACTTTAAAAAAAATCTAAATATGTAATTATATATTTATTTTTGCCGGATTCCGTAATATACATTTCTTAAAAACGAAGTTGTATTTTAAATTAAGTAGTTTTTGGTATCGAAAATCACCAATCAAACAATATTGGTATCAATGATCATTTAAACAATATTTCTATCGATGATCATTCTTATTATTTTCTGGTTTTAATGATATTTCATTTCTCAATGAATTTGATTTTTTTATTATAAATTATGTTCGATAAACCCCTCAATTCTTAAGAATCTAAATATACAATTATATTTTGTTTTTTAAACATCACTCTGACATAGATTTTTTTACTGATAACAAAGTTATATTTTAGAATAAAGTAGTTATTTACTTAACCGATACTGGCGGAACAAAACTCGGTTTTGGTACCAATATTCAATTTTATCATTTTTGGTTTTGATACAAGTCGGTTTCGGTATTTTCTGGTATTTTTGCATCACATGTACTGTACAGCCATAACCAATACAATGTTTCGTTTGTGTTTTTACTCATTATAGGTTTTTTGTATTTTCGGTATTGGTACCTAAACTTCTTTTTTAACATTTCGATATAAATTTTATTGAAAACGAAGTTGTATCCAAAATAAATTATATTTTAGTATCGTTAACTATAATGAGTAGCGGTATATCGTAAAGATTTGTGAGATTTTTTTATAGTTTAATTTCTTTTAAGTAATTAAATAAAATTTCTTACTGGATTTCCTTGATATTTCCTCCTATTGTTCACACATAAGCTTCACGTGTAGACACAGACGCACATGTTGTGGTGCATAAAAGTACTATACGCGTATGTTGTACCAACCGCATTTATGTCGAACGACCAAATGCAGGAACTTTCGCAGAACCTTAACTTGGATCCTACACGGTTGACCCTTTTGCTTGACCGGTTGACTCCTCTCTATATAACGAAATCTATTACATGTATTTTTCTAACTCTTAACAAAGTTTAAATATAACATTCTACAAGTTACAAATCTTATACAATCATTTTATAAGTATATAAGTTCGGGAAGAAGATGACGACGGGGGATAATACGACTCAGTTTGGGTCTGTGATGGCTGGTGCTATGTTCATTTGGGCAATGTTTAAGCAATGGTTTCCAGAAGATCTTGGTAACCACATAGAAAAATACTTCCAAAGACTTGTAACCTATTTCTACCCTTATATCACCATCACTTTCCATGAATACCAAGGAGACGAGTTCGAGCGAAGCCAGGCCTATATGGCCATCGAGTGGTACCTCAGCACCAACTCATCGAACCGCGCTAAACGGCTCAAGGCCAACGTGATCAAGGACTGCAAGTCGTTGTTCTAAGCATGGATGACTATGAAGAGGTCATAGATGACTTCAAAGGCATCAAGATCTGGTGGACGTCGACCAAAAGCATCCCTCAACAACGGGCCATCTTTTCGTATTATGCTGATGACTAGAAGCGGTATTATAAGATAACTTCGCATCGAAAGCACCGCGATGTTGTTGTTGGAGATTATGTTCAGCATGTGCTTGATGAAGGTAATGCCATTGCTACAAAAACTAGACAACGTAAG
Organism: Scalesia atractyloides; assembly: GCA_947069175.1. Taxonomy (NCBI): domain Eukaryota; kingdom Viridiplantae; phylum Streptophyta; class Magnoliopsida; order Asterales; family Asteraceae; genus Scalesia; species Scalesia atractyloides. Next base: position 25,189 of record CAMTDV010000138.1, on the reverse strand, counting down.
CTTTATACCAATAGCAAAAGTGAGAATTGGTATGGGAACAAGAGGACCATGTGGAGTCACATTATGTTCGAGCACCCGTCTACCTTTGACACGCTTGCGATGGATCGGAACAAGAAGAAGGAGATTTTGAACGATCTATTAAGTTCAACAAGTCCAAAGACTACTATAAGAAGGTGTGTTAGCCACGTTTATTATCTACGATAGTTATTATTATTTTACATATATATTATCTTTAAGTTTGTTTATTAGTTATTATTTATTTATGATTTGAATATTATAGTCTTGTCATTTTATTATAGATCTGGTTTAGTTTTCGGTCATTCGCTACATAAAAAATATTATTCACAATATTGTTTCGTTGTCTCTTTTTAACTCTTTCAAGGTGGGGAAGTCGTGGAAACGAGGATATCTTCTTTATGGACCCCCGGGAACTTGGAAGTCTAGTATGATCGCGGCCATGGCTAACCTTCTTGATTACGATATCTACGATCTTGAACTAACTTCAGTGAACGATAACACGGATTTGAGAAAGCTACTCATCAACACATCGAGTAAGGCCATAATTGTGATCGAGGACATCGATTGTTCGCTAGATCTCACGGGTCAGAGAAAGAAGAAAAAGGAAGATAACAAACCGGATCAAAAGGACCCGATTCCGAAAAAGAAAAAGGACAAAAACAAAAAGACAACTGAAGTGACTTTGTCTGGGCTTTTAAACTTCATTGATGGATTATGGTCAGCTTGTGGAAGTGAGAGATTGATCATATTCACCACGAATCATGTGGAAAAGCTTGATCCGGCTCTCATTCGAAGAGGAAGGATGGATAAACATATCGAGATGTCATACTGTTGTTTTGAAACATTTAAGGTTCTTGCAAAGAACTATTTGGATCTTGAATCACATGACTTGTTTGCAACCATCAAGCGGATGTTGGGGGAGACGAAGATGACCCTGACTGATGTTGCAGAATGTTTGATGCCAAAGTCGGCTGAAGAAGATGCTGAGAGTTGCTTGAACGAGTTGATCAAGACTCTAGAAAATGCAAAAGAAGAAGCAAGACTTAAAGTTGTGGAAAGGGAAGACAATGGTGGTCAAAAGGTACAAGAATGTGGCGAATCAAGCGATTCAGAGGACGACTAAGTGGTATTGGTGGGACCTTTCAGTTTTTCGATCACAACCACTAGTTTAACGAATTTTCATCAGTATTATCATATGATATTAACATGAAATGATGTTTTGTTACATATTTATTGTTAGTAAGTTAGTATCCATTTGTAACATTGATGTATTGGGATTGGGTTCGTCTTGTAACAGAGAATAAAGGACCTAGTATTTGACTTCTTACCTTTTTGTATAAATTAAAAAAAATGTACTTTGTTGATTAACATAAAACTTTTGTGTTACACATCTCACAACAAATTTCGTCTCGTTATAACAAGGCGAAACTGGATCACCCTGTGTTTTTGAGAGTCACTCCTTTGTTAGGGTGCTGAAGAAACAATGGACCAAACTATATCCGGAGATATCTAGATTCTGGTATAAGGTCTCTGCATGTAAAGGTTATCTCTCGTTTGCTCGTCGATATGGTCTTGGTCCAAGCTCACTACAAAACTGAAAACACCGTTAGTCTCGTCACGGGAGAAAAAGGGGAGGGTTTTCTCCGTGACCACACTCTGGCGTGAGAATAAGTATCTAGGTTTGCAAAGGATAATGTAAGTAATTAGAGAGTGAGCACGAAAACCGTGTACCTTACCTCGAGGTGCGATCCTTACTTTATAGCCGGAGAGATGTGTGCAGGAGATGGGCTGATGGGCCTAGAACCGACAACCAGGAATATCCATTCTGTCTCTCTGCTACGACCGTTAATGGTCTCTGGCAGGAGGAGCGTTTGGCGCACGGTGGATGGGGCCACGTGTCCTGGCAGTTGTTCTTGTTATCGGGTCTGTTATCAGCCATTAGTGGAGATCGTGTGACAGTTGGCGTGAGCTGGTTGGTGCCACGTGTACGTCCTTGCGTACTTCCCCCCCCCCCCCCCCCGCACAATTGCTCCTCATGCAATGTGGTCTGGCACAATCTGCCGAGCGGTTATTGGGTTACAGCTCTGCCCTTTGTACTTTTGTACTTAATCATTGGCTCTTTGCGCTTCTCCTTACCGCGTGGCCTTATTAGTGCTTTTTAGCCAGCGTGAACTTGTAGGGATCAGGTTTATTTTCAAGACTAAATATGAATTGCTCTCATCTTAGTCTTGGCCTTGTGCAACTCCCAAAAGGGGTGGGGAGTCGACGCAAGGTTTTAGGAATTCGCAACTAGAAGCTTGTTTAATTAGCGCAGGGTTTGGGACCTGCGCTTTCAGGTTTAACTTGCCGTTGCGCAAGGTACGCAAGGTTTGTTAAGCAACCTGCTGTTTTTTAAGGGTGGCATACCGTTGAACGTAGCGCGCAAGGTTATTCAAGTGACATGTTATCATTATGAGGGTATCGTATCTTGCGCAAGCGCAAGATTTTTGGGACCATACCCCTCCAGCTGCCGTTAACAAGCATTTGAGAACTAATTGATTTTAGACAACCGTTAATCGGTTTTTCTCATCCTAGTTAATGCAATAAGAGAGAAGAAATCAACTAGTTCCATTCATCAATTCTCTATTATTTATAGTTTTTATTTGTTATTTACATAATAATAATAATAATAATAATAATAATAATAATAATAATAATAATAATAATAATAATAATAATAATATTATTATTATTATTATTATTAGTATTAGTAGTAGTAGTATTTCAATTTTTTTCACAAAATTATATAAAATAAATTAATCGACTAACAAATGCTCAACTAATTGGCCAAATCTCTTCCAAATTAACCAACCACGAATTTTTCCATAAATTAAATAAAAATCTATAGACCACTTGTTTTGCGAGGATAAATGATTTGGATGCATATTCATTTGTTGTGAGTTCGATTAGTGCAAAATCATTTTTGTCAACTGTAACAGCTGTATGGTTATTCATCCACTTACATTTGAACATAGGTATCTCAATGGAATGGTAATTCAGTTCCTAAATTTTTTGTATGACACCATAATAAGAATCCTTGACGATTCTTATCCTTGTAGAATCATTATTCTTGTCAAACTCCGTCCTTGTGCTATCACTCTAACTCCACTCTTTGTTATGCTTCTTTTCATACCACATTTCGCTGTACGTTGACCGTAATGTTCCCTTGTATTCGGTAATGTGTGGAGCAATACAAGCCATGTGTTTTAGGACTTCAAAATGTGCAAGTTGTAAATCATCCTTGTTTGGGAGGATTGTTTTCATACCAACACTTCATTTTCAGTGGCGGGCCTGGGGTCATGGCCCGAAATTCTGAAGAGCACATTTTACCAAAGATGCTCGGAGTGATGCTGTTGGAGGTTTGGTCGTAGTATGGCTTTTTAGGGTTATCGGATTGAGCATGATTATCATCTTTTTATGGGATTAAAATCAAATGTTAGTTAAGATAAAGACAGAGATAAGTGTTGTCATAAAAAATGGATTAAAATAAGTGGATTAAAGCCTCCGAGGTTGCCGTAATTCCAACGAAACCACCGAAGAAGACAAACATAAAAACGGTTTTTTTTTATTTTGCAAGTTTTGGTGATTCACACAAATGGTCCCTATGGTTGTAGTTACTTACAAAACAGATTTGGAATTTAACTTATGTCTTATTTAACTTTACGAAAAGTCAGGTTTACTCCTTTAGTTTTTTTCTTCTTCAGAAACTTCTATATTAAACTTTTATAAACTATATAAAACTTCACTTCTTTTATAAATTTTAAATAAAAACTTTAAAGATTAAAAACTGGATGTTTTCTATTAGATACCAATTTATTAATATTAATTATTTAGGTGTTACCTTAATTTGTTACAAACTTTGTCGATTATTTAGGCTTTAATGGTTGTATAAAAAACTAGTTTATATTATATATTTCGTTAAAGCCTAAAGCCACATTTTTTCAGATCGATCAGGGCACACGAATTCTTAGGGCCGACTCTGCTCATTTCCCTTCAAGTCTACTCGAGTGATGAGATTGAGGAACATCAACACCATCCAAATAACCAGTGAATAAACTAGTTATTACATTGTAAGTTTTTTTAAAAAAAAAACTTATATATGTTACTATAATATATTATAAACCTTATGATATCACTACCTGTGCAGAACTCAGTCACCTCTTCAAAAGTATATCCTTAAACAATACTACCTTCAGGTCGATTAGGGTTTCTTACATAACCTTTTAAGAAATCCATATATCTTTCAAAAGTGCACATGTTGCGTAGACATACAAGACCACAAGCATGAATTTCTCCTACGATATGGATTATAAGGTGAACCATCACATAAAAAATGGAGGGAAATACATATCAAGTTCACAAAGCATGATGATAATTTCTTTTTGTCACTCATCCAGTGACTCAGGCTCAATAAATTTTGTGTATATCTTGTTATAAAACAAACTGTGATTGTATGTCGGATGTTATCCAGTAACAATTTATGAACTGCAATAGAAATCATATTTGTTACTAAAACATGACTATCATGAGACTTCAAACCAAGCAATTTTAAGTCTTTCACCAACACCAGCCTTTTAATGTTTGTTGAATAGCTGGATAGAACTTTAAGATCTTGTAAACATTTACAAACTTCGTTTTTTCATCTTTTGACATAGCATAGCACGCAGGTGGCAGATAAAAGTTACCTCCGGGTGTCGCGACAAGCAAGTTTTTTATGTATTCTTATTTCTTTCACGTCTTTATGGACCTTAATCCTATATATAGTTGTCCAGGGTATGTTTAACAAAACGCCTATTAAGTTCTCACAGACATTTTTCCCAATATGCATCACATCAAGACAATGTCGAACTTGTAAATTCTCCCCATAACGTAAATCCCAAAATATTAAACTTTTTTTTCCGAATGGCTTCTTTCTCAACACATTTTTTTCCCAACACAACATTTAGTTTTTCAACTTATGAAAATGCATTAAATCGTTTCCTTACTGGTCGGTCCTCAATAGTTCTATCAAACTCCTCTTTTTGTCTTTCGTTAATTATGACCTTGGGGAAGGAATCTTTGATGTCCCATGTATATGGTTTTTTGCAATTATTTAACCATATCGAACGTGTATCATCTTCACAAACAGGACAAGCTGACTTACCTTTCATCTTGTATCCTGACAAATTACCGTATAGAAAATCACTTATGGCGCAAAAAATCATGGCTTGCAATGGAAAATATTCTTTCTTATAAGCATGATATACTTCTACACTTGTATTCCATAGAGTTTTTAAGTCACCAATTAAAGGGCACAAATAAACATCAATGTTATTACCAAGTTGTTTCGAACCCTAAATCAACAAAGATATCATTATGTATTTTCGTTTCATGCATAACAATGACAGAAGATTGTAGATACATAGAAGAACCAACCATGTACTATGACGACTATTCATGTTTCCAAAAGGGTTGAATCCGTCTGAATTAGGTTCAAATCGTATGTTTTTAATCTCGTTACCAAAATAAGAAACATATTATCAATATTTCTCCACTGGTGAATCCGCCACATGTCTTAATTTTCCATTCTTTACATGGCTATCTGAATGCCAATACAATAACTTTGTTTCTTTCTCATTCAAAATAATTTTTTCCGTCTAGGTATAATTGGGTGGGGGGGGGGGGGTGGTACCACAATAATTAAGCCAGTGGTACATTTTTTTGTTACATCATCATTAACTTCATCCGTTTCAGATTTACACTTATACCTTGATACGCCACATAAAAAATTATGATCTTGCTTGAAATCCTTTGTATACAACATACAATCATTTTGACATACATGTATTCTTTGAACTTCTAATCCCATCGAACACGTCATTTTTTTACTTGGTATAACGAAATTGGTAATTCATTACCTTTTAGAAGAATGTCATGTAAAAGCACTAACAGATCTGTGAAACTTTTATTACTCCATCCGTGTTTTGACTTTTGGTTAAACAACTTCAACACAATATCTAGTTTCTTAATCTTAGAACCAGTATATAATGGTTTTTCTGAATCATCAATTAGCAACTTTAACTTTTCTTAATCGTTATCATCAACATTAGTCTCTAAATCATTAAGCATGTCACTTAAATTGTTAGGGGACATTTAAAGTGTCAATGTCGTGACTGCCTAAATTAATCGACAACGTGCCACGTTCAACACATGATTCCCCATGCATTGACCAACATGTGTATTTAGGCACAAAACCATATTTCATTAAGTGTAACCCTATATCTTTGACATCATCATTTTTTGGAAATTCTTATAATTTATACAAAAAAACCAAATCTGTTGACATCCAACATTCAATCTATTAGCTTTTGCAACTTTAAAAAAACTTTCTACTCCATTCATATATGCTGAGCTAGTATGTGCACTATCGTACATCTAGTCTTTTCGATCCATATGAAAATTATAATAAACAAACAATTGATATAAATGTAAGTATATGATGTAGAAAGGTGTTTCAAGGCGATGGATTCTAACTCACTATTTGCATATTCTATCTAATATGTATACATTTTAACAAGTTAACTATTTAAGAAAAAATCGACAACATTTTCCCTTAACTCCCCAAGTATGCGTATAAACCGCAAATTTGAAAGAGTGGGAGAAATAGCGACATTTTTTCTCAAATAGTCAACCAGTTAAAACGTATACATTTCCTAAATGGGATAGAATATTCTAAAAGCAGTCCTATAAAAGAAACCATCCAAAATTTATCTCTTTTAGATAAACTTTAGACGTTATATCCTAAAAGGTTATACTATATGAATAAAATAGATATAAATGTGTGTGTGTGTGTATATATATATATATTTGTGTATAATTCCTTAACTCCCTATCTCTGACCTCATTGCTTTTCTGAATATCCTTCAGGAACTCCATAGTTGTTTTCATTGATGAAGTTATCATCCAAATCATGCTGACACGTTTGCCTATTCCCTTGAGTCTGCCGGTTGCTTTTATAGTTATCTTGATCTCCTTGATAGGTCCAATGGTTGTAGAGTCCTTACTGATAATCCGTTGATTTCCCTGCTGGTGATTTTGATTTGACCTCGAAAGATCTTCCATAACTATTCTGTTGGGCATCATTTTACCTTTGTTGACCCAAACTGACTCGATTATGACCTCTTTGAGTAAATTATCGTGGTGGAGGCACAAAATCATTAAACTCATCAGATCCAAACTGGTCATGATACCCATCCTTTCCATCTACATTATAGCTGGCATATTGGTTTTAAGGCGGTAATTGTCTGTTTTGAAAAGTTGTTTGTTGTTGCATTGCTTGGCTGTGTCGTGAGAATTCAGCATCCTCAATTCATCAAACTCAGGCTGATGAGCTCTATCCATGACTCGAAGAAATCACCTGTACAAGCACAAACAAGACACCGGAGTGTTAGAATTAACAAAAATAAATAAAATATAAATAAAAATACTTTTGGAGGTTTTATATTTTTTAGAAAGCAAGAACAACTAACTAATACTAACCACACTAAAACATGATAAATCAATAATAGAAAGTTCTAATGGTGGTTTATGATCACTTTGATCAAACTTGATTAATTTTGGCCGGTCCCTAAAAATGCAAACAAACGACACTAGTACATAAATAAATCAACAAATAACAACTATAATAACTATGTATACAGTCTAAATATACAATCAAAATAAATTCTAGAACCCGTTCAAGAGATGGAGACCTTTTGTTATGAGGTTGAAGACGATCGATAATTATAGGATTTGTTTTAATATATATGAGTGTCCATAGAAGTCCTTTTTGGGGCTATATAAATAATTTTCATTGTTTACTACTTTTCTTGAAACGTCGATTAAAAATTCTAGGTTGCTTCGACTAATGGCTTTTGTACTACGATATGTTAATATAAAACATTGATCTTCTTCCCTAAAATAAACCAATATAATCTTGGTCATGATCTACATCAAGATTCAAGACCCCTGTTAACCGTCTCTATAAATAGCATGTACACCTTCGATTCGTTCCAAACCATTCACCACCCTTCTCTACATTACACTCAAACGTTTACATTAAACATGTGCTCGTGAAGGTAACGCTATTGCTTTAAGGACCAGGCAACGAAAGCTTTATACGAACAACAAGAGTGATGACTATCGTAGTTACCACCATCAGAGGACTAGGAGCCACATCATATTCGAACACCCGTCTACCTTTGATACGCTTGCGATGGATCCAAAGAAGAAGGAGGAGATTTTGAATGATCTTTTGACGTTTAGCAAGTCTAAAGACTACTACAAAAAGGTACGTTCCGTTACCTGAGTCTATATCTATTGTCTTAGTGTGATTGAGCCTTTGCACTGTAGCGGGTGAGAATTTGATCGATTTTGATGAACCCGCTATAGCAAGTGAAAGAAAAACCTAAAAATATAGTCGTAACACGAGTTCGTTTCGTTAATTTTTTAGTTACTTAGATAGTAAAGCAAATTTAAAAAATCGAGACCGAATAATCATATCGCACGCTATGTATCGGTTTTAAATTTGAACTAAATAAACAATTTTTATATTTATATGAAAAAGAAAGAAAATAAATTACAAAAAAAAGTGTGTCGTAAATAAATACTCTACTCCGTGGCCCAATTTCAAAGAATTAATGTTAACCAAAGTTTCTAGATGTATGCTATATGTAATTTGTTTGTCTGTTGTCATCAGATTTTTATTTATATGTAATTTGTTTCATTATTTTTTTATTAATTGATTTTCAGTTATTTAATATAAAAAATATTATTCACCAATATCGTTTGGTTTTGTGTTCTTAATTCTTTCAAGGTGGGCAAGTCGTGGAAACGAGGATATCTTCTATATGGTCCACCACGAACCGGGAAGTCTAGCATGATCGTGGCCATGACTAACCTTCTGGAGTACGATATCTTTGATCTTGAACTGGCGTCGGTGAAAGATAACACGGATTTGAGGAAGCTGCTCATCGAGACATCAAGCAAGTCCATGATTGTGATCGAGGATATCGATTGTTCTCTTGATCTCACCGGTAAGAGTAAGGAGAAACATGAAGATGATTAAAGGAGAAGGATCCGGTTAAGAAAATTGAGGAGGAGAAGAAAAAGGATAAGGAGAGCGAGGTGACTTTGTCTGGGCAGCTCAACTTCATTGACGGGCTATGGTCAGCTTGTGGTAGCGAGAGATTGGTTGTGCTTACGACGGACCACATAGAAAAGCTTGATCCTGCTCTCATTAGGAAAGACGGATGGATAAACATATTCAGATGTCGTATTGTTGTTTTGAAACGTTGAAGGTTCTTGCGAAGAACTATTTGGATGTTGAATCGCATGAGATGTTTGCAACTATTGGTTGACTTTCGGGGGTGACGAATATGACTCCACCTGATGTGGCCGAGAGTTTGATGCCGAAGTCGGATGAAGAGGGTGTTGAGGTTTGCTTGAACAAGTTGATCAAATTTCTAGAAAGTGCAAAGGAAGAAACAAGTTATGGAGGATGACATGAACAAATGTAAGGTGGAAGCAGTTGATGAAAAAGTGAAGACAATAATGATCAAAAGGTAGAAGAGAGTGACGAATCAAGAGAATCGGAATCAACCGATTCAAAGGACTAAATTTAAATACAACGTGAGTTTTGTAATAGGGAATATATATAATGGCCCTTTTATTTTATTTTTAGTGCAAACCCAGTAAAGGGGAATGTTTATTTAGAAAGAAATTTAATGTGAGAAGAAAAAGAAGAAATAACATAATGGTAAAATATTAAATAATTTTTAAATCCTCTCATTAATTATGTTATCTCTTATTAATAAAGAAAAAACATTTTATTCTACACATTTCAAAATTTATCCTACATATGTCTTACATTTACCGGAATTTACCCTACACACATGTAAATTTAGCTTACACATTTCAAAATTTATCCTACACATATTAAAAATTTATTGTACGCATGTCCAAAATTGTCCCACACCATAAATTATTTTATCTTAAAATAGTATATGAAAAAAATGATTTACAAGTTTAATTAATTAGCTAATTAATGACAATATAGATTTACCTATATGCCCTTTTTCGTAACATTAAATACATACGTTAATGAAGTAAATGAAGAATTTCTATTGGTTTAAAAGTTATTATAATAAAATTTTCTTCTCTTTTGAACTCTCCACACCTACTCGCCAATTGTGTCCAGGTGTGAATGAAGCTCCACTTCCTGCAAAAAGTGTCAAATTATCATGGGCATTACTTTTTTAACAATCTACTAAGTACTAACTACTCGCCAATGTTTTAAAAACCGGTTTTTAAATCGTATCGGGTCAGGCTCAGAAATGGTTTAACCGGTTGAACCGTGTTGTACCGTGCGGTTCAACTGGGTTGATGAATTAACTCTATAAATCCATAAAATACAAATTTTACTCAAAAAGTAATATAAAACTACATCAGTTCATAAATAAAATATATTTCAAAAGTTAATCCATAATAATAAATAATCTAAAAATTCACTACTGGTGCCTTTCTGGGCGCTAGGTTTTACTAAGAAGGTAAATTATTACTCTTTGGGCCCATAAAAGATTAAAAGTCCAAATTTTAACCTTTGACCAGGTATCGTTATACCGGTTTAAACTGGTAAAACCCAATTTACCGGCTGTACAACTTCTTTGTCTTTCCCTCAATTTACCAGTATGATTCGTGCCGGCCAAGCATCCGGCATCCGGTTTAACCGGCCGGTATAAACCGGTTTTTAAAACATTGCTACTAGCAGCTTTCAAATGTGTATTCATGTGTTTTAGTTTTGTCCTCTTTATCACTCTAGAATAAAGAATTTCGTCATTATAATAAACTCATCATAAATATGAATTCTAATCCTATATGTGTTTATTATGAAGAATCTAAAAGCAGAGGCAACCTATCACCGACATATATATACAAAGTAAGTGAAAACCGAATTCAAATTGAGCATAAAAAATCTAACATAGGCAATTAAAGGAGGAACCAAGCAACGACAAACCAAAATCTAACAGAAAAGTGGGACAACGTAGGCCCAAGAAGAATCGAACCCAGGGCAACGTGTTAAAGCAATAACTATAGCAATCATCAATAGCCAAATATGCAATGAAGCCTAGAAAAATGGGATCATAGGCTAAACGGAGACAAGGGTGTTTAACCACAGCATGACAAATGTCTAAAAATTTGATCTACCTGATTTTTCCTGAAACATAAAAGTGGGTGCTTAGGACATGTCATGTAAATAACAGTGTTTAAAACATGTAATGTGATGAATTATTTTTATTTATTTGGTAGGAGATATGCTTCAACTCACGTTTTCACTTGATGTGTATACAATATACAATTCTAACATTCAATTATAATAAAAATGATGAACGAGATATAGCTTTATTTTTCATGTTTTCACCAAACATGCCTTCTATAGAGGTAATCAGACACAAATTCAAGCAACACAGTTGCATTCCCTAAACGTTTTTGGAGTGTCACGCCTATTTAATGACAATTCCAAGCAATACTCGAACTTATTTCGCGTATCATACATTTGCTATCTAAGGGCGTGCATTTCATTCAATGAGTATTCAACAACTATAGACATCTCCAAGAATATATTGAAATATATGTTATGTTGATCAGCTCTGTTTAAACATGATGGAAAACATGAATAAAATACCTGTGACGGCAGACAGGCCAGCAGAGAATCCAGTCAGAGACGCAGCCATGGAGTTTGACATCTTTGTCAGTGTGATCTCGTTCCTCCTTAGGGTGTAAGATTATGATGGTGATAATCGAACTAGGGATGAATTCAGTTTTAGGTTTGGAGAGAGAGATGGGTGATAATAATGATGATGTTATGAGTAAAAGTGGCTAACCCTAAATCTCTCTAATCATCTCCTTATATACACACCCAGAAGGAAACTCTAATTAGTTAATAAGGGTAATATGGTCAATCAACAATTACCAACTAATATATAATAGGATTAATATTATTTTGATCTAATATAATATAAATGATTATAATGACAACATGATTAAATATTATAAAATAATATATTTAATCTTACATTCTCCCACTTAGCCGAGTAATCATTTATCATGAGTATTAGATTAGTCTGATCAGAGTTAATACTCATTTTAGCTTTAAACCAAGAACCGTAGCAGAGAAATACAGCCGTTGAATCATCATTCGACTCAGGACCCCCATTAGTCATACTACAGCCCCAATTTAAAACCTAACAGTTATGATCAAAATACGCAAGTAAGCCCTTTAACGATTGATTTGTATTTATATTTGTCTATAGGTCATTATACCGTCAGAACATATGTTAGAGACATACATTCAAACTGATGAGAAAAATTAATAATTAATCATTCATAGTACGATATGCAGTTGTACATAGTCATCAATAAACCCGTCATTATTATAAGCGCTTACATAATAGTTATGGGTGATAGACTTTCAGTTATAGGATCCTTAAGCATATTATGAATGCATTCGATATAAAGATTTAGTTTCCTCAATTCGTTCATAAACGAATAATTAATTTTGTATTGAAATTTAATACAGCACCTCTCGAACTGTTACTGTCCAAGGAGACATGGTAGCTGTCTTTATCACAATAAGTCTTCAATATATAATTTATATGGAGTTAATAAACTTACGAGTCCACTGATAAATTTTCAACAACATTTAGTGACTATTGTTTCGTGATCACCAAGATATTATGTCACTATATCTTAGGTTGTTGTTATCAGTTCATTATGATTCCTCCATGGAATAGGTTTTGTCTGATGACATAAGGATATGCCCTTATGTCCCCGAAATTACATTTTGTCATCTTTGAATATTACAAAGTTAGAGTAATCAACCGGTTTGAGTTCTCACTTCTTCTTTAAATTATAGCCTCTCGTTTCCTATATAGATATTTTTAATACTCAATAAGATGCTTCACATTAATCTAGACATATCTAGTGTGTTGCAATGTGAGTAGTATCTAAACGAGTATACACTTAAACTACATAAGGCTTCTAATTAATGAAGCATAAGGAAATAATCTCATTTACCCTATCATCCTCTAAAGGAGAGCAGTATTTGTATGTTACATATGTAAGGACCCACTTAAAGTTAAACTTATGGAATGAAAATAAAGTTTCATTGGGTCTATCTCAGTATGTTATGATATCTATTACATAAGAGATATCTCTGAGATCTATTATATCAAAGTTTGTTTTTAACAATGCTTTGACTTATGTAACATATACTTGTCAAAAGAATGTTATCTATATATAGACAAATTTATTTTAGTTGCTCTCACTCATCTTGAGGTAGGTATATTAATCCACTTGGTTCTTGATGAAAATAATTGTGTTAAGAATTTCATTGCATTATGATGTTTGCATTAACCCATACATGGATTTTATCGGCTTATAGACAAACTGTTCTTTAACCTTAAGTTTAGAACTTTCAGGTTGTTTTATGAACATGTAAATATGTCAGCCAGTTGTTAGGAAAGTTGTTTTAATGTTCAGCTAATGTAGCTCTAAATTGTTATAAGCTACCAGAACAGTGATGATCCTCAAAGAACCTTTTGTAATATAGGTAAGAAGATTCTTTGATAATTTATCTCTGTCACACCCCGACCCGCAGCGGAAAAGGTGATCGGGGCATGATTGGGTTATCATCAAAGCTCATGACATTTATTATAACGTTTCATATTTATTATTACAATTTAAAGGGAAACATACAATCATAATTACATCATGTCCTACACATCATTCTAGACTTCATTATTTTCTTCTAAGGCATTTCCTATGTTTTCCTTGCTTCATCCTGTTCACCTGTATCATGTGTAAAAATGGTTTTTGGATCAACAAAAAGTTGGCGAGTGAACCTTGTTAGAAAACATTTATTATTTATTTCTTGTTGTATTTAATATGGAAAAATTGTGCAATATTCATATATGAACAAACGTAAATAAAACATACAATAACAACAATTAGCATACAATAACAAACCATTAGCATACGATATCAAACAACAACAAACAATAACATACATTAACAAACCAACAGCATACAATAACATATCAACTTGCATAAATATATGACATAAATAAAACTGTGCGATCAAGGCTCAATCAAACGGAGCCGATCATATTGCATGTACTGAAAATGATAAATGTCTGTGCGATCAAGGCTCAATCAAATGGAGCCGATCGTATTGCATGTACTGAAAATGATAAATGTCTGTGCGATCAAGGCTCAATCAAACGGAGTCGATCGTATGTTGGCACGCCAGGTTCACGCTCATAATGTAATGGGGAACATGCTCAACGCTCATAATGTAATGGGGAGCGGCGGCCTATGAAATTGCATGTACTGAAAATAATAAATTAAATCTAAACAATAACCACTCAAACAGTTTATACAAACTGAATACACATTTATTCTTGATATGATGTATGCACAATGATTTAAATATAATAAATAGTAAGACACATGATACACCCCAAAAACGTGATTTAAACGGGGAATTTGTAGAGATTCACTCACCTTGGGTGCGTTTGGTGAATGATGATGAATGCGCACGAGTTTAGAGGATTGACCGACGAGGAATAACTAACCTAATTAATAATGAAAAAGTAAAGTAAATAAATAGATTTTATTAACAACTTTAATAGGATTTTTGGGTATATTTTTGTGAGTTTTAGGCTATTTTCTAACTTTAAAAATGTTATTTTTAAGTATTTTTAATTGATTTTTAAATAAAATAAATAAATAAAAATAAAAAAAAATGTTGACTTTTTGACCGTTGACTTGTTGACCGTTGACCGTTGACCGGTTTTATTGTGTAAGTGTATGCGCCGGGTGAGGCTCGAACCCGAGACCTCCCGTTCGCGTGCACGCAGCTCTACCAACTGAGCTACGTGTCTAACCCGAAATATTTCTGTTTCTAATTATATTTATATACTAATTGAATTAATCTGAAAATCATTTATTTTAAAAACGATTTTTAATGTCTCGCTCGGTGCTCGCCACAGGTCTCGAACCCGGGACCTGTGGTTTAGTTTGGCACACAGTCCACCGCTGGACTGTGTGTCTAACTTGGTAAATATCCTAGTTTTTATTATACTTAACATATTACTGAATTAACCCGGTTCAGTTTAAAAAAAGGCATTTTATTACAGCGAATGAGGTTGGGACAGGAATCGAACTCGCGTCGTGTGCATATTGTTTGCACACAGTCCACCACTGGACTGTGTGTCTAACCCGTTTATAATTCCGATTTTAAACAATCTTATAACATAACTACTTCGTCTTCTTCGTTCAAAACTCAGGCAACGGTTATCTAACTGTTACTTGATTAATTCGGTTAATGAACAAGATGAACAATTGAAAAGTATTGAACCGAAGAGTTTGGGGAAAGAAAGTACAGAACAGATCGTCTTCTTTAGAAAATCCGACGAAGATCCTCGGCTCTGTTTTGGTGACCTTCGGCTGTTAGAATCAATTAACAGTTTGGAGGGATTAGATGTGAAATTGAACTAATGAGTAATGATTATCAGTATGTTTGAATGATCATACCGGTTATCAGCAAGTTTCTGGAATTTCAGAATTTTTCCGGCGAAAACAGGAAATCCGGCAATGTCGTCTGGGGTTGATTCTGAGTGATGGAGTGATGTTAGAATTTGTATAATAATGGAATAAAACAGAAAAGTCGAAGTATTTACCGCGTAGATGAAAGTCCCGGTTTTCCGGCGACTTGCAGAGAATTCCGACGAGTGAAATTTCTTGCGATAGAGACTCTTCAGAGGTTTAAGGTGAGTGGGAGTGATGTCAGTATGAGTTCTATGATCCTATTTTTTGGTAAGAAGAAAAGATGGATTGAACTCGGTTTTCCGGCGAAAGTCCGGCGAGTCCAAAAAGCTTCTCCGGCGGACTGAAAGTTGTGCGAAAATGTAATTGGAAGTTTGCAAAGTGTGTTTTGAGTCGCGAGAGGGGTCTTTGATTGAAGTAACTCAAGAATTGAAAGTTTTCGGTTATTAAACCGATTCACTCCCGAATTCAAGTTTCATTCATAGCAAAATTGATTTGGAATTGTCGGTGTATCGGTTAAACTCAGTAAACCGCGAGTAATCAAACGTCTTTGGACGTTTGATGATCGATTTCGGTTACAGTTGGCGTAACCGGTCGCTTCATTAATGACTATAAGATTTATTTGTTTCCTAATATTTACAGAAAATAACAAGTGGCGGAGTGGTTATGTGTGTGTGTGATAAGTCGTTGGGCTTAAGCCTGGCTGACCCGGGTTCGAGTCCCGGCTTCAGCATTTAATTTTTAAATCACTATTTTTAATACCTTTTCAAATATAACTTTTATATTCTAATATACTTATTAATTATGTATCGTTTAAAATTAATTTAAGCATTAAACATGCAACGAAATTTTTGACTGGTTGTTCAGTTAATAAACGAAGCGGGTTTGGTTAATCCGGTTTTTGCCGAATGTTACAATCTCTTCCTGAGTATAACCTTTGACAATCAATTATGCATCTTGGTGTCTTAACATTTATATTAGGATTTGGTTTGATTATGAACACTCTTAGGTTCAATCAAATCCGTACGTTATTCGAACACATAAAATCAGTTTTACTAGAAAATAGTTTTATTCCATTTAGAAAATTGATTGCCGCTAATGGTTTAATTAGAAGAGACAGGATCAGTAAACTTTTCCAAAATCCACTTCAACATTAGTTAGGTAGGTTGTGTAATCATCAAAGTTAGTAGGTTTTTAAACCTAGATAACATCCTGAGTTGATTATTGGGTTTATTAGAAGTTTCAATTTTGTAGATTAGCTCTTGGTTAGGTTACTATCATTTTCAAGATTCTAAGTGTCTAAGAGTTGGTGCAGTATGATGTACAAGAGGTGTAAACCGAGTTAAATTCAAAGTAAAATTTAATGACTCTCTTCCCCTGCCTCTTGTATTCCTTGCAAGTCATGATAAAGACTTTACTGCTCCTACTGACCTTAAAAGTCTTTAGGAACTCAACATGCTTAGGGTCAATATTTAACGACCAACATATTCTAATAGAGAAACGAAGTAATAACATTTGTCTTTGTACTTTCTCTTGTTGAGGGTTATATTAGTTTATGTAAGAGATCTAAGTGTGCCCGCAATTAAGCAACAATGAAACTTTTGTAAGAGTAGCATTAGAGTTTAAGAAGACAAGTTTTGATGAAACAATGCCGAAATGGAGCAGTGTCTTGTACAAGAGGTGTAGATTGAAGTAATGTGAAGTTTTCACTCCCCCACCTCTTGCAACTTTTGCAAGTTATAATTAAGACACTTAATGCTCCCACTGATCTTTGATATCTCTAAAATTGCTACAAGAGAAATTTCAATGAGGTATGTGACGTGGGAACCTATCATATATATGTTAGACTTTACTTGATTTCTTTAATGTCTAGATGTTATAAGAAGCTTAAGGACATAGTTAATAGAAATCATATTCAGTATATATGAGTAGATTTCTTTAAGACTATGGGCCATATGAAACAAATTTAGATACAAGTGGATAGTATTTAAATGATAAATGAATTGTGTCTGAATATTCCATTTTGAATAAGTTTCACAAATGTCAATGAAATATAACTTATAGTGGACCCATACTTATTTCTTTAGCCAAATAATATTTTAAGTCTTTTAACATCATGATTTAAAATCACTTAGAATGAGATTAGATGAAAAAATTATTCTCACTAACCATGTCATGATTTCTCATGAATTACGGTTACAATGGATGAAAATTATAGATCTCATTTCCTTTTGTCAAATTCTCATTTGCATGATAACAAAAGTTGTGAAAGTGTAAAGTATCATCTAGTTTCATCTTATTAATGTTTCTATTCAGATATTGAGAACAAATAATATGAGAGTTTAAAGGAAGTGTGACTTTATCTTGACTATGCAAACCTCACAACTGTCATAATATAGCTTTAGCATTGATACTAAATTCTGATTAATTTCCAGAATATGTAATGTATCATAAAGAGTAATTAGAAGACAACTTTTCATGGTTCTTATAGCCATAACATTTAATTTTGTCACTAACTCTCATATTATTTATTTGTGAAATTCTAGTAAGGAAACATTTAGAACTAGAGTCAACTTATCAGGGATTAATTGGAATATTAAAATTATTAGACTTAAAGATCACTAAAAGGCGACTACCTATTTTATCCAACTATTCTTTTGAATTATGGATAATCTCTTTGCTTATGCCTAATGGCATAATTAGGCAGTGAGTTTCTCCCTTGAAGAACCTTATAGTTGGAATTACTACTTGTATTTTGTCTTAGAAGTATCATCTTTTAGGTTTTAGTGGTAGTGAGGTGAATTGCATCTTAATTTCCAGTTTTAAGCATTTCTTTTCCTGTACGTATGTTGCAGATCAACACACTCATTTTCCTTTGGTACTTTTGAGTGTTACAGTTGATTTATAAGGCATCAAATTGTACTAGTGGAAAAGTTAGTAGTAATGCACTGGAAAAATGTACTTATTTCCATGTGTAAGCCCTTTATTTTATGAGTCATGGTATTGTACATTATGATTTATTCACGCATACCATTTAACCATTATAGTTTAGAATTTGAAATGAAGACATGCACCTTAGGAGTTCTTCTGATTATTCTATAAAATTAGATTAGTCTTAGGAAAAACATAATCTGGAATAACTTTAGTGATAGCAGTTTTGTTAAATGAGTTCTTAATTATCATAAGAGACATCGTATTCGATTTATCCTATACATCATACTCTACTTTGCTTCTGTAGCACTTTTATCAGAAGAGAGCAATAGGATTATCGCGTCGTAAGGGATAATCAAGGATTTAATTCAAGAGCTAATCTTATAGAAACTTTAAATAAAGCAAAACATATTAGGTTTAGGAATTAAAGTGGATGAGATACTGTTTTATAGAAGAAAGTTACAGTGAGTAATCTTATGGGGTGTTAAAGATAAGGCAGACAAAATATGATCATAAGATTAATGAAGGATCATTATTTGAAGAAGTTGTGATATGTCTATTGCTAACATCAAAATAATAGACTTACTTGAAAATTCTACTTAAATGAAGACAAATCAGCTTTGGCCAGAAGTGTAATCATCTAAGTATGTGTGCAAAGTAATTGTGACAAATCAGCTTTGGCCAGAAATGAGACAATCACTTTAATTATGCACTTGTTAAGTATGCTAGACATGAATGAATTAGATCAACTTTGGCCAAAAATAAGACATTCACGTTTATAATGCATAATTAACATAGCTTTTGTAATACTTGAACAATAAATAGATGCATCAAATCACCTTTGGGTAGAAGTGATACATCAGAAGCTCACTCAAGTTAAGCTATTTGGTTTTGTAAAAAGTTATATGATTATGACTAATTAAGTATTTACAAAAACATTTATTTAATAACAAACCCGCTGTTAGCACGGAGCCCCGAGCTGAAATTTAGTTCACAATAATAGCCTAATGTAGAAATGAGATTTCGGATAAAATCTTACATCTCAGATGAATCTCGGATTAGTTCGAGATGAGCATCTCGGATGAGACTCCAATTAGTCCGAGATGGACATTTCAGACGAGTTTCTGATTAGTCCGAGATGGTCATTTCGGATGAGTTTCAAGTTAGTCCGAGATATGCATTTCGGATGAGACTCAGGTTAGTCCGAGATATGCATCTCGGATGAGACTCAGGTTAGTCCGAGATATGCATTTCAGATAAGACTTTGATTAGTCCGAGATATGCATCTCGGATGAGACTCAGGTTAGTCTGAGATATGCATTTCGGATAAGACTCAAAATTAGTCCGATATGGGCATTTCGGATGAGTCTCTGATGAGTCCGAGATGGGTATTTCAGATAAGGCTCTGTTTAGTCTGTAACCCCTAAACGTGCATTATGACCCAAAATGACACAGCAGAAATATGAACCATAAAATTCTTTCTTTATTAACTATATAACATACTTAAATGGTTCGTTTATAAATATTTGGACACTTCCTTAAAAGATTTACTATGTTCATTTTGGCTTGACTTGCCGTATATAATGCATAATGCAAGCTATGAAATCGCTCTTCCCGTATAATCCTTGCTCTTTGACTCGATCTTTGTCCACACATCTCACTTGATAATAGTGGTATTCTGACTAATCTGCGGTCACCACATACACAACCAACACATTAGTAGAGGGTGACATCTTACATAATTAAATGGATATATAATAAATCAATAACCACATAGTATTCTTTCTATATATACTTCTCCATTATTATATCCTTCTAAATTTGTTCTGTATACCAGACTTCGCACTTTCGAAAGCCCAACACTTACATACTTGCATTCCTGTTTCATTCTCATTAGCAGTACAGTTAGTAAAACATAATATCAACGTATTACAAACCTCCAAAGTCAAGTAAGCACATACCACTGATCTACATTCAATAAGTTATACTTCCTGTTTACTCGCACGCATCAATATACATACATACATGCAAGTTACGTTTGCTTGTTTACATGCAATCACCGTACTTAAATTGTATACTCTCTATTCATCAATTCCGTACGTGTTAGTAAGTTGATTCTTTCTTGCCTATAACACTTCTACTCAATCCGAGTTTTAATCATACAACTACATAACTTGGTGTTGGCACCCACACATGAAACCACATTCACTATATGTATATTAAGACTCGTACTTTCACTCTTACTTTATTTTTACAAGTCTAGCATCAATTAATCGCCTTAAAAACATCTTACGAGATACCGGGTTGGAGCCGGAATTAGTCGTGTTACAAGAACAAAAAAATAATTAGAAAGTTTACTAATTCCACCGTAAGCTACGACCTGCCTACCGTAGCTTACGGTAGGCATGTTCTGCCAACAATTGAATCTTCTACCGTAAGCTACGGCTAGCTACCGTAGCTTACGATAACCACGTTCTGACAAAAATAAAATCCTCTTTCGTAAGCTACGGTTAGCTACTGTAGCTTACGGTCAGCTGCTGCAGATTTGGGGCTGCAGCTTATTTGACACGTTTCGAGTCCCGTTCGTTCATGCATGTTCCGATTCATTTCAAATTAAACATATAACATCTAAACGGGGTCCCGTTCCTCTTAATACTATCGTCGTCTCACTTTATCAATAAATTCTACATGTGCACAAGCCCATTTGTGCTTTAATTATGTCGTTTAACGATAGCTTACCACTTGGATTTACTCCATTCGGATTATATCATACAACTTCCATTTAGTTGACTATTATCAACCCAATATTATCTAACTCATCTTAGTACTTCCATTGTTCTTACATTCCCACAAGATTCTTCAACAATTAAAATAAAACATTTCCACTAAAGTATCTAAAGAGTGATTCCGGAAATCACTTACCTTAGCGTCCGAATTCACATCCGTTACCTTGCCTCCCTTTTCACCCGTTAGCCTTCCATGCTTCCATCCATCTTGACATGATCCCTATACTTTCATGTCATCGCAATCACATTCTTGTAAGCATAAACGATTGTACATATTAGTGATCGTATCAAACGCATAACTCACATTTGACTTTCATAAGTCAATCCTAACAAGCATAAGGCATATACTCAAAATCACATCTTTACAAACTCATATTATTCATTATGTCATCACATATAACACATATTGATATATCACATACCGTATGAATTTCTATAATCTTACAATTGTGACAA
Organism: Scalesia atractyloides; assembly: GCA_947069175.1. Taxonomy (NCBI): domain Eukaryota; kingdom Viridiplantae; phylum Streptophyta; class Magnoliopsida; order Asterales; family Asteraceae; genus Scalesia; species Scalesia atractyloides. Next base: position 3,335 of record CAMTDV010000138.1, on the reverse strand, counting down.
CAAGTCTAACCATGCTTCTTATGCGCAGTTGACTTTCAGAAGTCAACGTTTATCATATGAACTTTCGACATAACCTCATTTATTCGTGTCATCATATTAGGCCACATTAATGACACTATGTACATTTCATACACATCCGTTTCTAATTATCATTAAGTCACGAATTCAACTTATGGTGTACATCACCATTCAAACATAGGGTACTAGTTCCTTAAAGCACTCTTTTACCAAATCACATCATCAATTACGTTTCACATATACTTATCAAATACACTCCGAAACTTGTTTTACTAACAAGTATACCATTATCACTTTCTATACACGTTCAATCGTTACTTGCATATAATTTCACATATTATTGTCATTTAGACATTTCGTCAAACATTTGGTGTACGTACTACCTTCTAAGCATAATGTACAAGTATTTTAAGCATGTTCTTCCCAATTCGTCTCATGAACCATGACATTCAAGGAAAATCACATAATCATCATTTCTACATCAAGTTTATCTATCATAATCTATTATATAACACCTTGTGCATCACAAAATCACAATATCATAACTACATGTTCATCATCTTCACTCTCATGCAATGGGTTTCCATCTAAATCATCCCATAACTAAAATTTAACCATGATTCATATTCCACATGATAGCATTAACAAGTATTCATTCTAATTTCAACCAATTTCACGGATTTATCCTAACCCACTTCATGAATAGTCACCAAATCAGAAATTTCAACTTACCATATATTCATTAGGATGAGATGGTAAGGATTCTTCATTCATGCATATATTTGGCTTCATATCCTTGTTCAATTTCATCAATTTGTGGGGTTGTGGGGAAGAACCCTAATCCTTCTTCATGTGTGTCGACACAAACACAAAACACACACACAAGATCCCTGCTCACTCTTTTAGATGCAAACTTCAATCCAATTTCCCACCTTTAGTCCCTCTAGTTTGCCATTTATCACATTTACCACAAATCCTTATATTTTATCATAAGACTTATAATTCTAAGTTAAATAACTTAGTTATCACCTTTCATTCCATATCTTATGAAACCATACTAGTGAGTTAAACATTCGGGTTTTGGGACGTTACATAGTCCGAATTGGTCATCTCCGGTAAGACTCAAAATTAGTCCGAGATGGGCATTTCGGATAAGACTCTGATTAGTCCGAATTGGTCATCTCGGATTAGACTCTGATGAGTCCGAAAGGATTAGACTTAGATGAGTCCGAAACTAATCCTGCAAGATTTCAAAATCTCTAATGATGGCAGTTAGTTGTGATAAGTTTTGAAATTCGAAAATTAAGGGATTATGGGATCAGTTTCTTATTTTAATGCTGATCTAAATATATCAAAATATTTCGAAAATAATATCCGTTTATTTTATAACAGATTTCAAAAATTTAATTAAATAAAAATAGATCAAAACTGGGAAAACACTTAATAATCCGCATTTAACTCCAAAATATAGGATTTTTTCGAATTTCATAAGAACATAATGATGAACCCTAAAAAAAATCAAATTCTGGAACCCGAAATCTGTATATTTTAGCATATCAATGAGGATTTCGGAATAATGGTTATCTCGGATGTGATTAAACATCCATTAAAAGGAAAATCCGAATTTTAATTCACAATTTATGTGATTTCGGATTATAATTAGGTTTTCAATGTTCTGTTTTCCAGATTTAGGATCCCAGAATAATGGATTCAAAACAGAACTGATTTATCAACATATGCTCTGATACTACATGTTGATCAGTTCTGTTTAAACATGATGGAAAACATGAATAAAATACCTATGACGGTAGACAGGCAAGCAGAGAATCCAGTCAGAGACGCAGCCATGGAGTTTGACATCTTTGTCAGTGTGATCTCGTTCCTCCTTAGGGTGTAAGATTATGATGGTGATAACCGAACTAGGGGGATGAATTCGGTTTTAGGTTATGGAGAGAGAGATGGGCGATAATAATGATGATGTTATGAGTAAAAGTGGCTAACCCTAAATCTCTCTAATCATCTCCTTATATATACACCCAGAAGGAAACCCTAATTAGTTAATAAGGGTAATATGGTCAATCAACAATTACCAACTAATATATAATAGGATTAATATTATTTTGATCTAATATAATATAATGGTTATAGTGGCTACATGATTAAATATTATAAATATAATATATTTAATCTTACATGTTAAGAATTGAAAGATATGATTGTATTTAAACAAAGGATTCAAGAATCAAATGGTTCATTACAAGATCAACCAGAATTGAACAAAATCGGTTGTAAAAGATAGACGTAGAAGACATAATCAAAGATCAGTATTAGACCCTCCGTACTCGCACGTTGCATAGCGCCAGACCCCTAGAGCGCCAGGGAACACCACCCTGGGCGGCGTATGTGACAGAATGAGGTTCGCGAAAAATATAACGGGACAATTTGTGTTGATTTGTGTGTTGAAAGTTTGAAAACCGTAACTTTATTTTTATTTTATTTTTTTAAACAAAAATAAACAATATAAATACATCCTAATCTTTAGATTTTTTAAAAACCACACCTTCTACAACCACTCTCTTACTTCCATCATGTATCCCTACAACCATGGTTTTGTTCCTACTCGTTCTAGCGGTGACCCGAACCAACCGAACGCTCCTAGCCAACGCATTGCTCCGGTTTCCACTCGACCCACCGCCTATGTAACCGGATTTGTCGAGTACAATCAACACCCAACCGGCTTCATGAACATATTGAACAAACCCCTCTCATGGGACCCAGACCTATACGGTTGGAACCTGAACCAAAACATCAGAGATTTCGCAAATGCTTCATAACCATTCGGCCCGACACAAAGCGAGCCCGACTTCGTCCCGGGGACACAAATGGAGAGTCAATCAGAAATAGAGGAGATACAATTGACAACACCAAATGCGACAAACGGACCTCACACAAAAAGAAAGATGGAACCAAGACCCGATCGAAAAAAAGATGCAACCTTGGGATGATGAAGAGGAGTACGCGTTAGTTAGATCTTGGATCGACGTATCAGAGGTTCCCAAAATAGGTAAGATTTTAATTTATACATATAATTTATTTTGTAGAAAATTGTATTTATTTTTTTATATCTTTTTTTAGCAAACAATAAAAAACATTTATTTTTTAGAAGAATTCGAGAAGGTTTTTTCGGTCTCATGGGTTGGGGGACCCTTACCGACTACCAGATTCAATGTCGAGCAAATGGACTGACATTAACAACAAGTGCACAACTTTTCAATCAACTTATCAACGTCAACAAAACTTTTCGGAAAGCGGTGGAA
>CAMTDV010000137.1:0-60268 GCA_947069175.1 Scalesia atractyloides | reverse complement strand
GATGATGCATTGGTTTGTTATTTCTGGTAGCAAAAGCGAAGACGAAGATGATGATGGCCATTTCTCAGATGATCCGTCAGCAAGCACCATCTTCTTGCGGTCTTCAAGTTTAAAGTCACTCAACATAAAAAAAGGTATTTAATTTCATCTTCTTTTGGTCAATATGCATATGGGTTATTCTTATTTTGGTATATGTGATATGGGTCTTGGTTCCTTTGTTTGATTGTATGTGGTTAAGGCCATCCGCGTCCTTAGGCAATGACGACTAGGGTTCCGGCGACTGTTCCGGTGAACCAATTCGAGTGTTCTCTCAACTGATAGGAGGTAGATATGAACACGGGTACTATTTTCTAATTACCTTTAACACTCCCACTTCTATGTTTGATTTAATATAAAAGAAAATAAAAATGAAGTTAAAAGATCCCCCAAAACAAACATCTAAAACGACAAGAATTTCTAACTTAGTAATCCTGGCAGGGAGTATGTGGTCTCTGTGTTACTGTTTTAGTTGAATATATGTTTTGTCATCATCAAACAGAAGTAGATTGTAAGGGCTCATACTAGAAATAAGAAATAAAAGTCTTTGTATGTAAGAGTTGATATCATAAACCAATTTAAACACATGGTAAATAAAAGTTAAAGATATACTCATCCAGCTTTAGAATGATCTACAACTTGAAGTAGCTACCAGCCAAATGAACATGTACGTCTTTCTTTCTTTGGATCATCTTTAGTGTTGAGATTGAGTCTTGTCACAGAGAGGCTGTAGTCTCAAGTTGAATTTAGTAGTTGAAGACTCCATCCCAATAATTATGGAATCCCCTTTTGCCAATAATTAAAATCGTCAACGACACTCTGAACTGTGTTAACTTATGACTGGGCAAACTTATCTTTCAAACCTTGAAAAGCATTCCAAAATTTGTAAATCATGCCATGTTGTGAATGGTTGATAACTTATTAGACACTATGTTCTTCTTTTCTTATGGTTTTTGTTTTTAATTTTTTCAGTTTGGAGGATGGCAAGCTTGCTGGTCAACTGAAGAGAGCTAATGATGATTATGCTGTACCACTCACCTAAGCATGTTATCAGCCTTCAACACTTCATTTTACAAGTATTAAAAGTCTAGAAGATATCTATTTAAAGCAAATCTATTTAATACATTTGCATTATTTAGCTATAATCTTTACATGGCAATAACCGGTTCTGCATTATTTACAAGATTTGATTATGAAAGTGTAATTGAGTGGTTCCTTAAAAATTACCCATTTTGACCCGAACTCAAAACTTCAACCAGTTTTGCAAAGAACAGTTAGACGTAACCTTCGCAAAAGCTGCGCAGCCAGCAACATTATGTGACATACATGAAATTATTATAAACGAGCCCCACTATTAAGCACACGTCACATTACGAAATGCAAACACGCAAACCGCCAGCACCATATGATGCACTATGAAGCACCATGTAGTGTTGGTTCCATCTAAAAAATCGATCTCATAAAAAGATACATTTTTTCTATATAGAACTCATATCTATCTTTTTATATCTTCTATTTACTTGGACAAGTCCCCACATTATATTTGGGAACCAGAGGCAGCTGCAGTTCTCCTAAAACAATAACCAATATGCACATAAAATCATTGACATAAAAAATGTATTCAACTGCAGATTCACAGCCACCACCAAAATGGCTGAGTAAAGGCGGAATGGCCGACTAAAAGCTGAACCGTTGAAGACATTTGTCCACCTAAAAGAACAAGTAACAGTGGAATGGCAGCATACATCCACAAACACCAAAGACATTCCTTTTGTACAAATCATGCTTGAAACTTCGACTACCTAATAAGTACGTTAACTGCCCAACCGCTTACCTTAGGAAAACTTGTAACTAACAGTAAAACGTATGTCTTGAACATGTACCTCTAGATGCCCAAGTTTTGTATGCCGCATATATACGCGACATTATAATTGATGAATGATAATGTTATTAACATGACGAATGCTTGTAACCGTACCTTAATAAAGTTAACCTGAACGCGACGTGGAATACCCTAGTTGTATTAAAACACGTTACAAAATTACTGTAGCCTCTACGTGCTAGAATTTTTTTAAATTTTAAATTAACTCATTACAATATAAATAATATGCCCCTCCAACCCAAAGGATTTATATTTCTTCTATAACTTTTTTCTTTAGTTTTTTAGAAAAACTAAATACGTGATATATATTTTTAATACGACATGACACCACGTCACCACCACCATTTATTCAATCATGTCCCAACACCATGTCACAACTTTTTTATTGTATTTGTTATATTCCATTTAGTTTTTTCTTCTTTTTTGTTTTACAAATTTATATTTCACATCTTCATACTAGTTTTTACCGTTTAGTTCGTATCGGAATTCCTGCTATAACACCTGGCGGTAAACTCCTAGTTGAATTTAATTTGTTAAGGGTGAAAGGAGTCTTCCATTTCCCCATATTTCCCCATGTGAAACATTAGATTTTTTCTCACTTTTCTTAATTTTCTCCATATTTTCTCATATTGCATGGTGTCGTCTCATATTCTTCAAAACAAAAATTATTTTAATTTAAGTTCAACTTTAAACATTAATATATTTAAAAGGTTTTAATTAAAAGAAAATTATATGTAATAATATAAATACTATATTACTAAAATAAAAAGTCTATAACTGAGATAAAACTGCTTAATTAAAATAGTTTCCCAATTAGGTATGGTTTCTCAAAATTTGTCATGTCAAAATGTGTTCAGATTCCTAAGGCGCATAATGCCTTTGGTACTCGTGATAGGCCGCCTCAGTTGCTTCCTCCAACACGAGGACACTCCTCTCGCCATTCATAATCTCATTGAAGACTAGGTCAAATCTTCTAGCCCTTGCTTAGATTTCTCTAAACCTAGAATGAAGTTGCGGTGAGTTTCACCCAAAATGTTGACAAGATTGTTCAAACACTGTGTTCCAAAAAGACAACGATGCGTGAGAAAGGCGTTTCCTTGACGACACTTACCCAATCCGTAGCCAAAACTATTTTTTCTTCTTCGGTCCAACATGCCCTTGCCATTTGAGAGTGAGATATTTCTTTTTTAAGTGTGATGATGGTGTCTGTAAAAAATGAGAAGAATGATAGGATTTGTGTGTAGGGATTTTGTAATAAATAGTTGATATTTAACGGTTTGAAAAAAGGATTTAACTTCTTTTTAAACAGGTTAACGGTCACAAGTACCAGTAGTTACTACTAGAGATGGGCATAATAACCGGTTCCAAACCCGACCCGGTGGAACCTACCTGGAACCGGTTCCGGTTCCTACTCGACATATAGTAGAACCGGTTCCGGGTTCAAAATAGCCGATGGTTCCTACCCGGTTCCACATTTTTGGAAAAAAATAAGTTCCGGAACCGGTTCCAACCCGTACCCGGGTTGTACCCGTAACCGGTTCTTATCATACCCGGTTCCTACGGTAACCTTCCAGACCCGGTTACACAAACAACTAAACAAGAAACGTTAAACAAAACATATAAAACACTAAACATACTAATCATAAAACACAAATGGGTTTACAATACATAAAACAAACTAAACTTTCGATGACCCGGTCCCGGATGCTTCACCCTTTTCATTGTTTTTCGCCTTTGTCACCGGACAATGGCGGTCGGTGTGTTTCTTGAGCGTCGAGTTGGCCGCCGCCTTCATGAACTTCCCGCACCCCTTGCATCTAGCCATTTCATGGCTATCCGACATCAAGCACAAGTCAAAGTGCTTCCAAATATCGGGGTTTCTTTTGGTTTCCAAAACAACCACGACCTCATCGTTGCAAGCCATCGTTATCTCTTGTTAAAGTGTTAAGTTTATATAGAAAAACCGATTCTGTAAAGTGTAAAGTGTAAAGGGGTTTATATAGAAAACCGATTCTGTAATCAGGAACCGGTTCCAACGGTAACATTTACCAGGAACCGGTTCTACCGGTAACATTTTTATCAGGAACCGGTTCTGAACAGTAAAAAGTCAGGTTTTACTGTCAGGAACCGGTTCTGAACAGTAAAAAGTCAGGTTTGACTATCAGGAACCGGTTCTGAACAGTAAAAAGTCAGTTTTACTGTCAGGAACCGGTTCTGAACAGTAAAAAAGTCAGGTTTTACTGCCAGGAACCGGTTCTGAACAGTAAAAGAACCCAGTTCCGCACCATACCCGGTTCCATAATACCTGTACTCGGCTCTACACGGTTCCATATTCTTGGGTGTGAACCCGGGTAGGAACTGGACCCGGTTCCACACCATACCCGGTTCCAATGACATCCAAGCAGAACCGGATCCGGGTTGGAACCGGTTCCGGGTAATAATAAAACCCGATTATGCCCATCTCTAGTTACTACCTAATAACTAAACTACTAAAGCTGCCGTAAAAGACCCAATAAGGTTCTGGGCCTTGAGCTTACAAAAGCCTAGTTAGTAGTTACTTACTTGGGCCATAGCCTTAGGTTAACTAACCGAAAAGCCTAAAGAAAAGATAAAAGCTTAACAACTTGCATAGTTACATGGACCATGACCTCATGTTACAACTTACACCGTCGCGGATCTAGCATAAAAATTCCGAGGTATCCAAATTTTTTTTAGAGGAGCAGGGTTATCTTTTGTATAAAACCGGAAAAATAAATAAAAAATTTACACAAGTATGAATCTTGTGGACATACAGTGTATGAAGAAACAAGGCCCACAACCAAGTATGAGTAATGTTTTTACAATTTTGACATACAACTACAACCAATGATCTACATAACCGAGAAACGTCAGTAACCTCGCCACAGGACTAGAATTCTTCATGTGACCACCGTCCACTGTAAGAGTAAGTATACGTTGGTCGGAATAATCAAGTATTAAGAGATAAAGAGTGAGAGAATACACTGAAGAACAAGTTACCTTTTTTGAATGTCCTCGTATATATTATTTGTCTCTTTCACAAGGGAGGATGGTCCCCTTTGTTCGTAACCAACTCCCAACACCATCTTTTCCCTTATTGGTGTCTCTCATACGCATGGGTGATGTTATTCCACATCAACACAAACAGTGGCGGATTTAGTAAGGCTCTAGGGTACCGTCATTCCCCATATCATGTGTACAAATTTGTCCTTATATAAACCATAGATATTTATGTATGGCTTTTAATCTCATTTTAGTTTCTACTTCATATTTTTGTTATGCATACATGTCCACATAATAAGTTATCTATTTTGACCATAGTAAAAATATTAAATTATATAAGTTAAAATTCATATGATAGGTTTTTCTCACATTCTTAGGTGAAGGGAGTGGGTGGCAAACCTACTCGGCACTGCGCGGTAACACTGCCGCCGATGGGTCTTGCCGTTCGGTAAACTCAGGTGGGCAGCATACACCTTTGCCGACTCGGTGAAGGGTTGTTGCTGTTTAAAATAAAAAAAAACATTTTTTTAAAACCTTGCTGCTATTTAAATAAAAAAAATTAACCGCAAAAACGATGGCACGCGGGCTCGGTTTTTCGAAGCTGCATTCGTGTCCGCTGGAAGTGCACGAGCCCAGCCAAATTCCGATTGGTTTGGCAACCCCCCTCGCGCGGGTAGGACTTGTGGTAAAACATGGCACAAACAATTCAATGGGGTGTTAAAGATCTTATCTTATAAACAACTCCTGGTTTGTTCCCACACCAATGTGGGACAAAGTAATTTCTTTGAATTCTATGTTTTTTTAAGTTAGATTTTAATGTAATGGTTTTTTGTAATTAATTTTGATGTTTTAGTTGTTTTATTTTAACACATAATTTAAAAAAAGAAAAAAAAAGTTTACCAATTCATCAAGTGTCTAACCATTGCCAACACTTTTCAACAAAGTTTAAACTCTTTAGTAGCAATGACGTGGCACCCTCTAATTGGTTGATTTTAAAGTTTATCATTTTTAAGTGTTTAACCATTCTGTTCACCCTTATAATCAACTAAATACATTAAAAGTGAAATTCACAAAAAATGGACCGGGCCACTTGCTAATAATAGAACACAAGTCTAAAGAAAAATGTAAACACTACAAAAATGGGTACTCAAACACGATGCATGTGATAATGTGACGAAAATAATATTATCCCTATTGAGTGTGTTAATTTTATAAAAATAAAGAAATCTCAAATTAATAAATAAATTTTATTAAACTAAACTTTTACATACTTGACTCGAATATTTTATGAAATAAAATTTTACGAGGGAGAAATTCCCAAATTAAAACTAGTTAACAAATCATATTTATACCATCATTATTAACAATTTGCCTAACATTTTGCAAAACGTCAGGTGCTACATTCATGTATTCTCTAGTGGTTATTCAATTCAATCCAATATATTTAATTTAAGTTAATAAAGAGAAGCATTCAAAGATCAATAACATCTTAGTGAGGTACAAGATCGTCGAGCGACAATAAAAGAATTAAAAGAAAGAGGCATGTTAACAGGAACACCAACTTGTAAGCTATGTGGTGAACAAGATGAAGCGGATCACTTATTCACAGGGTGTTACGTCTAGGCGGTACTATGGCATAAAGTAAGCACGTGGTGTAAAACTCAACAAATCTTCGTTTTTACAATGAAATAACTATTGGAATTTCATAAAAAAGCGAATTTGGAGGAATCGAAACGACGGTACATACAACTTATCGTTTTGGCAACATGTTGGGGGATTTGGAAAGCAAGGAATGAGTGTATTTTCAACGGGAAAAGAGTTAATATAGATGCAATTTTCTGGTAGACGCAAGCTACAACTTTTCTATGGATTAAAGAGAGCAAACGGAGTCAAATGGAGGAATAAATGGGTGCGGTTTAATGTAACAGTTTGATTGTAACGGGTTTCGTTTTTGTGTTTTGGTGATATTTAAACATTGTTAAGTTGGGGGTTGGCTTAGTAGCTTAATAACCATGTAGTTTGTTGTAAACTTTTAGTGATGAATGAGATTGTCTTTCGCCGTTCAAAAAAAAAAATAACATCTTAGTGAGACTTTGTAAGAGTTATCATCTACGTATGTTAGAGAGAAGTTAATGACGAAGAAAAGTTTTGATCGATGATCAAGGAGTTGACTTGACATATGGCGAACTTTTTCAAGACCAAGGGCTGAGGTACAATGTTATTAGGGGTAACATGAGCTACGGATCAACCCCGTCTTCGTAGTGTATTTTTTTCGGTTTTATACAAAGGATACCTCTGAACAAATACAAGGATACCCCTAGAAAAAGATACTTGAATTTATTAAAATCCCAATTTTTATAAGCCTAAACATGTTATAACCCCAAACTTGTATAATTAATAAGCCCAAATGATAAAGTTAGTCCATATTAAGAATAGTTTAATCGAAAGGAGGCCTAACTTAGTCCAAACCCCAAAGTCCAAAACAATAAATACCCAAGTTTAGATTAAGGCGGCAATTCGATTTTGGAAACGAATGGTCGCTGGACCGCTGGAGACGGTTGCACGTTCTCGATATCGCCCCTGCTACAGACTGCAAGTCTGATTGTCGTTCACCTGCGTTTGACCTTGGTGATTTGTGAGTGTTTTTTTGTCCTTTGATTTCTTGTCTTGTTGTTATTGAATATGTAGAATTGTGGTTTGTAGGTTTGTTAGTGTTTAGGTGTTTAGATAAGTTAAATTATACAAAAACGTATATTCTCTAGTTTTTTTGTTACTACGAAGAGGACAAATCTATTAGATATTTGTTTTAATTTATTTATTATCGTGTTTTTTTATTATCGATATGATTGCCAAATAAATTTTTCAGTTGGGATACTTTAGAAATAATGAGCTAGCTTCGCTATTGTTCAAGACCACTATGTATCAATGCATTTTTGTGGCCATAATCTCTTCCTTAATGTTATCTAATGAACAACTATTTTTGTGAGTTGTTTATAACTTTGTAAACAAATTTTTAAAAATAAAAAAAGAAGTCGTGCAACCCCTCTCAATTCTTATAGATCCATCCGTTTAAAATAACTAAAAAATATGATGCACTTCGAAAAAAAAAAATAATTTTAGAAAGTTTGGTAGGTACTCGAACCTCTTTTGAACCATGCGTCATAGGCATTATGTGTGTGTGGGGGGATTGGGTTTAAAGGGGTTGAAAACGTACTCAACTGGATATTAAATGGGCATAAAAAGGAAATAGTATTTCTAATATAACGTCAAGAAAAAAATAAAACAATGATAGACAGGGCATGAAGAGCATCAACGATTAAACTTTTTTTAAAGGAGCATTATAACGTTGATGTGACCAAAAATGCATTTAATACGATCACTCATGGTCTTAAAGCGTTTTCTTTTATGGGTTATTGGATTTTAATAATCCTAAGTTTTATTTGTTGGCCGATAATAATTCCAATTTTGAAAACTCCCTCCAACAATCCTAACTTGTAAAAGTTTGGCCCCCATTGATCTTTTTCAAACATATAAGAATTTGGCTTCCTCAATAGATTTGAGTGCACCTTCACACTCCTTAATTCATTGAAGTGCACCTATGTTAGAAAATGATCAATGAGGGCCAAACTTTTACAAGTTGGGATCGGTTGAGGAAATTTTTAAAGTTGGAATTATTATCGGCGAACAAGTGAAACTTAGGATTATTAAAATCCAATAATCCTTCTTTTGTTGATCAGTATGAAATAGCATGCATCTTCTATATCCCATTTTCTTCTTTTATACATGTATAGTTTTTTTTAGAAGTTAATTCTTTTTCTTATTTATAAGGTACAAATTATAGATAAAGATCACTACTAGAAAAAAAAAACACCAGTTTTCTACGTATATTTTTGTCCGAATTTCGTAGGAAACAACTTTTTCCAACCAAAACGTTTTCGTTGGAAAAAGGACATCGCGGGAAACTATTTCCCACAAATTGATTTTTGTGAGTATTTCGTTGCTAAATTAGGGTTTTAATGGAGTCGGAATTTTATTGTAATTTCCTACCACTTTTTTTTTATCAGGAAATTTAGTAGAAAAATGGTTTTTTTTAACTTACTAAACAAAATTGTATAGCATAAAATCTACAAAAAAAAGTTTAAAAAGTATGTATTTGCATAGTACGATTCAACCTTTCTGTTATAAATAATATTTTTACACAAATCAACATGTATGTTTTAAAAAGGCCATATATAGTACCTTCACATACAAAGCATGTCAGGTAAATTAAATGAGTTTTTGGACGACGTTAGTTGTAAAGATTATAGAATGTTACAAAACATAAACATAAAGGTTGGGTTTGGTCGATTTTATAGTAAAAGGTATGAAATGAAGTTTAAATATAACATAAAAGTTCCTTGATCATCTTAATTTCAATTACTAATGAATTAGTTTGTCATTATTTTAGTTTTGTACTTATTTTTTTAATGGTAAATTTGGATCACTTACTGATCATTGGAGTATCATCGTGCCATCAGCGGAACCACCCGATCATATCCATCTTCACTAGGCAATAATGCCTATATACCAATTCAGGAGAAAACCCAACAAATATAAGAAAACTCCATTGTGGAAATCGAATCCAGGACCTAATGGTCTAAAATGCCACTAGACTATAATGTTATGGACACTTACATAACGTAATATGCAATTTTATTTATCATTATATTATGTATAGAGTTTTACACATTTTAAGTTGTTTAACCCGTGTATTACACTGATATTTAACCTAATATTTAAAACACACACATATACATACATATTATATATATATATATATATATATATATATATAGGATCAGATCAAGAGAAAACCCCTCCGAGTTGTGAGAACTTAGAGAATTTGACATTCTTGTGCGAGTTTTGCCCCTATTTTTTTTTCATACCCCTATATTAAAATGTTAGAAAAGACTTCCGTAAAAAAAAACTAAAACAAAATTTCAAAGTGGTGTTTTCGACCCCTTACAGTAGCTGTAAAAAAAATGATGACATAAGCATGACCTCACTTTTTACAGCATTTACAGAAGCCGTAAATGAAAAAAACAAGTTTTTTTTTTTGAAAAGTTGATTTTATTTAGGATTTTTTGTAAATTTTTTTAAAAAAACCTTTCGTAAGGCCGAGTTCTCTAAGTTCTCACAACTCATATAAGTTTTCATTTTACCCTAACCTATATATATAGGATTCGGTTCAAGTAGGAACCACTACCAGTTGCGAGAACCATGAGAATTCCTCTCATCCAATAGAATTTTAACACATCACTTATAATCAACTTTATTCAAAAGGGTATTTTACTCTTTTTCTCTCAATGTTATATCACATCTCTCTTATGTCTAATACACATCACATCATCATTAATATGTCTAATAATATCTTTCACCTTTAATTTCTTTTATATACTTTTTATATTTAAAATTAAGAAAAATATCTTAGGTTTCAAATTAAAACACCAAAAGTATTGCATAATTTAGAAAATACAAAAATATCGAAAATGATATCTATTTCTATTTGCTTTATTTTCACTAATTATGACATAATGTTCTTTATAAAATACAATCTATATTTGTCTTATATATTTATTAGAAAATATAAAATTATCGAAAATGACATTTATTTCTTTTTGCTAAATTTTCCCTAATTATCACATAATGTTCTTTATAAAATGCAAGGTATATTTGTCTTATATGTTTATTGAGAAATTTTATTTCATTCGTTAACCTTTGATGACTTTGCACTACAAGTTTAAAAAAAAAACATTCGACAACATGCGTAAAAAAAGTTTTAAAAAACGTGCGTAAAAAAGTTTGACAACATGCGTAAACATTTATACGAACTGAGTACGAGAACACCATTATGTAAAAAAATAAATAAAAAATGTTTTGACAACGTGCATAAAATAAGTTTTTTACGCCCTGATATCCAACCCGAACTCCTCTAAACGTCGGGCGTAAATCTATTTTTCAAACGTATGTAAAAACGGAAGGCGTTAAATAGTTTTTACGTACGTTTGAATAATGTTTTTACGTAAGTAGTCGAATGTAAAATATTTTTTTTGCGCACGGTGTCGAATGAAAAAAAAAGTTTTTTATTCTCAATTTTTTACGGCCCCCGTAAAAAGTTTAAAAAACCCCTAGGCAAACAATTGATTGAGGGCGTTAAAAAAATTTACAACTGAGACGTAAAAAAAATTTAAAATGTTTTAATAGGGGCGTAAAAAACATACAACCAAGAGAGAAATAAAAAATTATAAACGGGGCGTAAAAGTAATTTACAGCTGGGGCTGGGATAAAAATAAAAATTTACGTGTCGGCGGCATAAAAAACAATTATATAAAATGTTTTGTAAATTCACGTTTGTAAATTTATAGTTTTCACATACGTTTAAAAAAATGTTTTACATTCATTGCCAAATGTAAAAAAAATTTGCACACGGTGTCGAAAGTAAAAAATATTTTTTCTTTACATGCGACAGAAAAATGTTTTTTACGCCCCTAAATGCCCGCTCGAGCTTCTCTAAACGTCACTTTTATGGAATGTAAACGCTATATATTGGAGTAAATGATATTTAATTTGCTTGTAGAATGATAATTTGGGACCTTTACATGTTTTGTGTGGTGTCCGTGCATATCTCTGACGATGGAGGTGCAAACTATCATTTATTAACGATGACTTCGCTTTATTTATTTTAGTTTTTTTTTTTCATTTTATGGTGATTTATTTGCAATGTAAACATGTACCTTAATTTTTTTATTAAAAAACAATCTTATTAATTAAAACACAATCATTAAGACCAATAAGCTAATTAAAGGACAATAATTACTCTGCTTTATTGTATTTTAATCTTATCCATCAAAACAAATTTGATCAATGGTTAATTGATTTCTACGATTCTCAAAACTTAAAATGATTTTCATTTTAACCGATCTCTCTATGTATATATAGAGAGAGAGAGAGAGTCAAAAGAGGGCTATTCTAAAATATCTTATAAAAATAGCCCAAATTTTAAAATTGCATTTGAGGTAAGAATTAGGCTGGGTTGAATCTGATGACATTATAAGTCCCAATTAACAAAAGTATATAGAGAATTAATCTATTAATTATAGATTAATAGGTACATAAATAGTGAATTTTTACAAGTTCGTTAATTAAAAAACTCTAGTTTATTAAAATAGGTGTTAACATGTTAAGTTTACTTTATTTTAGCGGAATCAATTTTATTTTTGTTTGAAAGGCGGGATTAACTCTTTTATTAAATTAATAAGACTAAATTAATAAGCAATGTAATAGAGGTGACCGACCTACCTTTGTATGTGTTTTAACGTCTAAATAAATATTTAAATTTGATTGAATGATTCAAAAATTAAAGATTCAAGATACATATATTATTTTTTTAACGGCCAACAAATCAATCCCGAGTACTCTCGAGGCACCCACTGGACAAACGGAGTACTCTGAGAGTAACCCGAGTCGTCCACCACCACTTCAGGGGAAAACCCGGTAACCCACCCGCCCGTAGGCACAACAGTGAAATTACCGGTAAAACTCGTTTGACTCAAGGATCGAACCCATGTTACCTTGGGTCTCCTATCATCGCGCACCAAGATTCAAGATACATATACTATTTTAGTTTAATTATTCAAGATTCAAGATACATATACTATTTTGGTTTAATTATATATCTTGTAATTCCTTGGAAACGGGGAAGTCATCCATGCTTTCCCAAAGGGCTAATTGCATTGTCATGTGTTTTGCAATTTATATTAAAATAAAACCATATTATTTCTATTATTATAATCATTATTTTCTTTTATATTAAAATCTGTTTGAATTTAATATATAAGGTATGTTTGAGAGAAGAAAACCTAATTTGGTAATAAACATGAATGAACAACACACTTTTATTTATACCAAGAGAGTTTACATCAACATCTACGCATGAAAGATCACCTCTGTGATCTCTTCTTAAACACACACGATCACACTCTCAATCACACACACTCTCACAAAGATCTAACTCTCAAACTTCCTAAAAGGTTTGACGGTCAAGGTTATGAAACATTTCAAGCGACTGGGTTTATATAGCAATAGCTAAACAATTAGACTAATCACTTCAATCCCTTGCCTTAATTGTTTAATCCCCAAACAACTGAGTCGATCACTTACAAACTTTAACGCATATTAACATGTTCAACATACGACTATGCCAAGCCTCAAACAGTGTGCACTAACAAAATGTTTAATGGGCCTAAACCAAATAAGGTATTATTGAGGTTACCAAAAAAGTTGAGTTTTAAAATTAATTAATTAGTCATTTATAAAAAATAAACAAATAAAATTATATTTATATAGAATATATTTTAAAAATAAAAATTTTGGGGCCCCAAGAGAGTAGGCTCCGGGCAATCACCCCACTTCGCACCTCCCCAAGGCTGGCCTGGTTGGCTAGATTTTTCGTACTTTAAGATTATTTTTTTGTATGATCAACAAATAAAAGCCCGGGTGAGCCAATGACAAAAGATGACCTCATTTGCCCGTGATCGCGTGCGACAATGTTGGTAGCCGAAGCCCACCATTTCCAGATCCAGATATAACGGGCCTTCCGAAGTGCCACTATGGTAAAACTCGGTTGAAATCGGATTTGAACTTAAGACATTTGGTCTTCAACCAAAATCTTCACTTACCCTCGAGTACCATTTCAGCTATAACTCATACTTTAAGAAATCTTTCTGTTTAAATATTATTGAAACATAATATTTAAAAAATGCTTTAACGTGAGGTTGATTATAATCATTATTAACTTTTTTAACTAGCTTAGCAACACTTATTTTATGCCTTAATAATGACATTTCATAATGGGGCTTATTACGCCATAAACCTTCAATAATTTTGTATATATGGCGCGAACCGGTACTGAAAATGTCAAAAGTCAGTACCAAAAATGTACCCGGTTAGGTAAATTCGGTACCGGTACCAGTTCCGGGTATGATTATCTCATCCCTAACTTAAAGTCAACATAGAGGAAAACTATATGACCCTCTAGTCATTGTCTAGCGATAGAAAAAGTTAATGATACTAGGGGGAATGGAGTAGTTGCCTATTCCAAATATAGTAAACTCCCAATTTATCCAATCAAACATTATCATGTCAAGTCACATAAATAAGTTATCTAATGCTCAAAAACGTTGATGGTGGTTAACCTATCTTGGGTTAGGTAAACTATTTTTTTATTTTTTAAATTATGTGTAAAAATAAAAGAAATAAAAAATCAAGATTGCGGCTTCTTTTTGGTTCACAAGATTATCTTCTTCGCGGACATCTTCGTCTTCATCGTTATCTTGCTTTTGAGTATTGGGCACGCATTCTTCTTCGGAATCATATTCTATATCTCCTGGTGATTGTAACAATGGGCTTTGAAAACCAAACAGGTCAAAAGCGTTTTGGGCTTCGACAGGATAATCACAAACACTGGGTACAAAAACGTCGGACCGTGTGTAAAATAGTTTTGGGGTGGAAAATTTGGGTGGGGTTGGGTATTGTAACCAAAATTCGATTGCATGGTTTGGTTAAAAAAATATGAAGGTTGGGTTTGTGTAGCAAAGCCTAGTTGGGGTTGAAACGACACACTTGAACCACTCGAACCGCCACGTTTATTTTGCGCCTCGCCTTCGAACTGGAGCTAGAATATTTTTTCTTTCCTTCACCTTTGTTTGAGTCTTCCATTGTAATTGTTTGCCAAGATTTGAGATGAGAATGGTGTATAAGAATTATGTATAAAAATGAGAGGTGAAATGGATTATTTAAATAAGAAATTTAGTTTTTTATTAAATAAACAACTATATAGCCGTTACAATCAATGAAATCCAATCGGTAAAGCTTCACCGATTTCAACTAAACCCGAACGGTAAACTCCTTCGACGGGGGTGTTACCGATCGGTAACCAGCTTTACCGAGGTGTTACCGCACTACTCCGTTCACCCTCAGACCATCACCAATTCAAGATGATAAATGCATTCACTTATCTCCCTCCCTCTCTCTCTCTCTAACTTGTATCATCAGTTTCACCTTTTAAATCAAACCCTGACATGTATCATCAAAACCCTCAAATTTCAAACTCTTATTTCTCTATCATTCTTTGTTTAATTCAGAAAATACCAACAAAATGTGTATACAGAAAGAGAGAAAGGGACCGAATGAGAGAGAAATATGAGAAACAGAGAGAGAGAGAGAGCAAAGCGGAACAGTGGATCTAAGTTCAGACAGTGATGGTCACCTAGGTTTTCGAGCCAAGAACTCTAGCTCCAACGACTTTCCAGACTCAGATGATGATGGTAACGGTGGAGTCCGTTGAAATCTACTTTTAGATATGCTTTTAAAGGACTTTTGAGCAGTTAAGGAGGCCGCCAGATCGTATGGGGGTGGTGCAAGATGGTGATGGTCAGGTGGAGGTGGTGGTCGGGTCGGGTTGTTGCAAGGTGGTTGTCGGGTAGGGCTGGTACAACGTGATGGTAGTGGTGGTTGGTGGAAATGGTGGAGGGTAGTGGTGGTAGTTGTCAGGTGGAGGTGGTGGTTGTTGTTCAGTGGGTTGGGGGTGGTGTCTGATGGTGTGGGTGGTGGTTGTTACAATATAGAGAGAGATGCAGGGATGGAAGTGAATGATTTTTTTGTTATATTTATGTAAATGTAAATATATAGATATAATTAATAATAACATAAGAGAGCATAGGAAAAGACTAAAATGCCCCTCATGTGAGGGGCATGAGGGGCATTTGACTAGGATTTAACAGTTGAATTGGATGACGTTAGCGGCGGGGAGTGAAATAGAGATAAGCTTTATAGATCAGGAGTAAAATGGATATTTATAAAAGATTGGGGCAAAACCATTAAAACGACTAAACCAAAGGGAGCAAAACGAAAGTTTACTCTTAATATATATATATATATATATATATATATATATATATATATATATATATATATATATATATATATATATATATATAGGAGAAGGATCCGTCAGGAACCACCCTTTATTTCGAGAACCGCGGGAACTAATGTGAACACAACCAAAAATACCTAAAAAAATCTAAAAAACCACCAAAAAAAGTTTTTTTTTAACATTTTTACCAAAGAATCGCTAATTTCGTCACAAAGAAAAAAATATATTTTTTTGTGACGAAAATTAGCGATTTTTTGGTAAAAAATGTTAGAAAAAAATAAAATTGTATGCTTTTTAGGTTTTTTTTAGGTTTTTTTTTTTTTTTTTGGGGGGGGGGGGGGAGGTTTAATTTTTAGAATTTAGCTTGGGTGTGGGCGGGGGGGGGGGGGGGTTGGTTTTTTTAGTTTTTTTTTAGGTTTTGGGTGATGTAGTGGGTTACTTTTGTGTTCACATTGGTTATCGCGGTTTCACAATAAAATTAACCCACCTTTATTGTGAAACCGCGAGAACCACCTTGAACCTAATCAGTGGCCAGGATTAGTTCACTCAGTTCGCAAATACACATTATATATATAGTTCGCTCAGTTCGCAAATACACACTGATTTGTTCACTCAGTTCGCAAATACACTGATTTGTTCGCTCAGTTCGCAAATACACACTATATATATAGTTCGCCCAGTTCGCAAATACACACTGATTTGTTCACTCAAGGCGGTTTCACAATAAATTCAGTGGCCAGGATTAGTTCGCTCAGTTCGCAAATACACTGGTGTTCACTCTTGAACCTAATCATATATATATATATATATATATATATATATATATATATAGTGGGAGTTGTGTACAAAGTCCAAGTTTCCTAGAAAGTCCAGGAAGCAATGAGAACATGACAAGTGGCATGAATGGAATTTAACTAAAAGGGCAATTATGTCATTTAACTTTTCATTTTAATTTTGGAAATTATCTCTCAATAACTAACATCGTAAGATTATATTTGAAACTGATCCTCCCACGATTTTCTGAATTTCGGTTTCAAATTCATTCACACATACATATTAATCAACATCACATGTGTTTTTTCAAAACTGTGATCATTTTTTCATTGGGAACCAGTTTTTTCAATTCAGAAATTCATGGCATCTAACACAATTGTTGATTGCGGGAATGGTAAATATATTTACGTTTATGTAGACTATTATATGATGTTTATCGAATCTTAATACTTATCATTGAAACATCAACATGTTCTTCATGTTGTGTTTTATTAATGATGTTTCAAAAGTATAGAGTAGTTTTTTTAGATGTGTTTTCAGTTTAACATGTTCATGTTATAATTTATTGAGCAGGTCTGTTTGGTGTTTTTATGTGTTATGTGTAATGTGGTATAGTCATCATGATATCTTGATTAGTTGTGTTTTACGACATTTGTGTTTTACTATGTTTTTGTTAGCTTGACAATTTTTTAAACCCGTCGGTCTTGAATTTTGTGTTGTGATGTGTTTTAGTTTGTTTGTAATGTGATGTGTTTTAGTATGCTTTTAGATTTCTGTTAATTATTGTGTTTTAGTTGTGTTTTACGACGTTTGTGTTTTACTATGTTTGCGTTACTTTGGAATTTTTTAGCATGTCGGTTTCGAATTTTGTCGTGTTGTGTTCTAGGATGTCATTATGATCAATATGTGTTTTAGTTTGTTTGTTATTTATTCTGTTTTTCTTTGTGATGTGTTTTAATTTGCTTGTGTTTACGGAGATGTGTTATAGTATCTTATTATGATGATTTGTGTGTTTAGTTTGTTTGGTTTTCATATTTTTTTATATTGATGTGTTTTAATATGCTTGTTTTAAGGAGATGTGTTTTAGTATGTGTTTAATGTTTTTTGGTTTTTGATGTGTGTAGAATTGTGGGGGAACATGGTGTTTGTCTTTTGATGTGTTTAGAATGTTTGGCGAAGATGTTTATCTATTTATTTAATTTTTTTATTTGAATGATACCAGTGTGATTAAGTTTTTACGCACACATCTTTTATGTTTTATGTGTGTCGTAAACGTTTAGCCTACATTAAATATGTGTATGGATTGTTTTTATCGTGTTTTGTAGATGCTCCCTGTTACCAACCACGTGGTGTGGAACAAGTTTCTCCCAATTCGGGAATGAAGAGATATATTCCTACTTCACCATCTTCGCTGACTCCAGCAGAGGGAATGTTATTTGACACTGTTGATGCTGCGTATAATTTTTATAAAGGTTATGCAGATGCAGGTGGCTGGACTGTTAGGAAGGGTACACAACATGAAAACTGTGGAATTATAATAAATAAGTATTTTTTGTGTTCAAAAGAGGGACACAAAGAGTTTCGACCGGTGGATACTTTAGCCGAACAGCCTTCAGACAGGTGGGTACGTAGGGTACCATAAAAAAGGACCGGATGCCAAGCGATGATCAGAATAAAGCTGAATGATGCCAAGAAGTATGAGCTATATCATTTCACTGAGGTGCACAACCATGATTTTGTGCACAAAGATATGATAAATAAGATGTCAAATCTTGACATTGGTCCTGTGCGAGCATTTAATATGATGAAGGAGTTGTGTGGTGGGTTTGATAAAATTGGTGCGACCAAGGTTGATTTCAAAAATTTTGGAAACGAATTAAATTTGTTCATTGGAGAGTTTGATACTGAAATGTTTGTAAAGCAACTAACTAGGAAAAAGAGTATTTACCAAATTTTTCATGCGAATATCAAACTACCGACGAAGGTGTGTTGAAGTGTATTTTCTGGGCTGACGAGGAAATGAAGATGAATTTTATATGTTTAGAGATGTTATTTCGTTTGATGCTACGTATAAGCGGAACACGTAACGTTGTGTTTTCATATTTATAGATGCAACATGTTTTAGTGGTATAATTTATCTGATTTTATGTCTTATTTTTTATTGTGCCGTTTTTTTTCTTATATGTAGGTACAGCATGATAGTTGTCCCCTTTACTAGGATTGTTAATCATCATAGGAATGTCACACTCGGTGCTGCCATTATCGGTTCTGAAACGACGGAGACGTATAGTTGGCTACTTAAGGTGTTTAAGGACGCTTATGGTTATGCGCCCGTGCAATTGTCACTGATCAAGACCCTGCGATGAAAAGGGCTATTACGGATGTTTGGCTGGATTCGAGGCACCGCTTGTGCATGTGGCACATAATGGACAAACTTAATGCAAAGGTATGTGTTTTTAAATCCTTGGTTTATGTCTGTTTTCTTGTTGTGTTCTTTTTGTGTTAATATGTTAAAAGATACAAGGAATTTGTTCCACAGGTTGGGCGTGTCCTATGTGTAAATACTGATTTCAGGAAAAGATTGTCTGCAATTGTTTGGACCGATTCGTTATTGCTTGAAGCATTTGAGACTGAATGGGCATCTATTTTAAATCATTTTAATTTAACTGACCATGAATGGTTGACATTTATATATGGGCTTCGCGAGTCGTGGATTCCAGCTTATTATCGTGACGAAGAGATGTCCGGACTTATGCGGACCTAATCTAGGTCCGAAAGCGAGAATCACTTCTTTGGCAAGATTAGCAATCCAAAGTGCAACTTGGTTGAATTTCTTAGCCACTTCGACACAGCGACAGAAGCCCAAAGACACGAGCATCGGAAAAACGACCATGACACTCGGTATACCAATCCTAACCCGTGGAGTGCTTTTGTGGTTGAGAGGCAAGCAATTCAGATATATACAAGAACTATTGTTTTTTATGTTCAACTTGAGATTCAACATGCAATTTGGCGTTGTACTAGTGTGCGATTAAATCAAATTGGTGATTTTATTAAGTTTTTTATTATGATCTCGATCAGCCATGCTCTGCGTTCTTCGAGGTGATAATGTGTTTATTTGTTTATTTTCTACATGTTTGTACAATGTATTTTATGATTTAAGTCGCCCGATTATTTTACTAACTGTGTTATTTTAGTTGCAATATTACAGGTTATGAGACGCGAGGAGGATGTCACTGTTAAATGTAGTTGCAATAGGTTTGAGCAGTTTGGATTGTTGTGCAGTCACATATTCTGTGTTTTAAGGATTCTCGATGTTAGGGAGTTTCCGAAACAATATATATTGAGGCGATGGATGCATGAGGCTGTTCTAAATAGTTCCCCGGGGTCCATTCTGACTGATGGTGGCGATCCAGATCGTAGCGAGGAGGTCAACCGGTGTGTTCGCGAGATTAGCCATGCAACCGAGTACGTTGTGAATAAATTGGTTTCGAAGTTTGATCAGTTGTGTACTTTGCATGGACATATCAAGCAGTTTATGTCGGTCGCTGATGAGGCTCAGATAAATGCACCGCCCAAGACATGACGCAATCGATTTGTTGAATTGCTGGGGGTTGCTCCTTCAAATACGACGACTATTCGTGTTCCAATTGGTACTAGGTTCAAGGGATGTGGGTCTCATAAACGCATGAAATCTCAAAAGGAGCGAGCTATAAGTCAGGCTGGAAGTAAACGGCGGAGATGTTCAAAGTATAAAAAATTTGGTCATAATAAAAGCACTTGTGGAAGATACAATGTTGTCACTCCTGAGGAAGGCACCTCCGGGAATGTCGAAGCTGATGTGGTTAAAATTGTTGAATCTGATGGCTCTGGTTCAGACGATGGGCATGATGTGTTTTACTCATCGGGAATGGATGGAGATGTGGACGATGAAGACATGTCCGAGTAGTTATCTTTTTATGAAACTCACATTTTAATGGGTTTGGTGAACATTCAGTTTTGCGTTTTATTTTTTGCCGTGTGGTGTATTGGATGTTTATTTTTGTTTGGATTCTTTCACTGGATTGGTTTACTATTTTTCTAAAGTTTGGATTTAAAAAATTCGGTGTGTTTTTAGTTACTGTTCTGTTTTGTATGCTGGGAAGTTGGGATGTGTGTGTTATGTTTAATACATGCATTTTGTTTTTGGTCCTGGCAGTATGCAACATTCGTTACATATTTATTGTCACACCTGTACAGATTGCATGCAAATTCACATATCGCCATTAAATAGATGTTAAATACATTCAAATTAAGCGTATTTTGGTTGCAGATGACACGTGAAATAAAGTTGACCATCAAATTAAAAAATACAACCATGTCGCCATAAAGTTCAAAAAACACAAACAACGAAATCTTAATATTGTTTTTAGCCACCACATGCTACGTCAGTTGTCCAATCATAAAGTGATTGTGTCGAAGGCTGCCGCTTCGAATCTCATTTTCTGATCATCCGATAACTTCTTATACCGTGCAACATCACCTTCAACAGAGCTTCTGAATGTGTTTACGTCACTCAAAAGCATTTTCGCAACATATTTATGCCTCAGGTCATCGATTTCCTTGTGTTGCTTGTACGAAATCTTACCTGCATCCGTACACTCGTTCGACAATCCGCATTCCCATTTTTTACCCATCACGTCTTTGTATGTTTCCATATGGCGCATCACGAAGACACCACAGTCTACTTTGTTATTCTTTGTACGCCAAGGCTTCTCCAATCTGGTTGGAACAACTCGTTTTATGGATCCGCAGGCTGGGTGTCCCACACTGTCCAAATAAGCCGACAAAGCATCCCTCTGCACGATAAATAAAAAATTATATCGTCTTTTAAGTTACTGTCAACCATTTACTGGTAGCATGTAATAGGCAGCATGTGTTTTATTGTACTATTATGCCGCAGATGTGCGATGTGTTCGTATTGTGTTTTAATAACATTTTTTCTTTTTACATTCAACATACACAAATCAAAACTAAACAACTGTCATTTATCTACTGGCACCATTTGACAGATTGTATGCAAATGTCATTTTTGTGTTTTATGTATCTTTATTTTCCATATATCAGACGTGCCCAATTTGTGTTTTAATATATGTATTAAATTAATGCCACCCATTTACAGATGTTATACAACTGGTACTTTGTGTTTTACTAGACCTTTTCCTTTTCCATATAAGCTTCACAAAACAAAAATTAAGAATTGTGTTTTATATATATTGTCATCTTTCTACTAGTCAGATTGTGTTATAGGATACCAAATGTTTAAATTATTTTTCCAGATTTCTGATTGTGTTTTATGATACTTTTTCTTTTTTAACATATAAAAGACTTCAAACAAAAGCAATCATTGTGTTTTATATTTATACACTTGCTTTCAACAGATGAGCATTTTTTTATAGTTTATAAAACAAGTAGCGTACCAATTTTTCCGGCTATCCCCTGTATTTCCCTTGGAATGTCGCTTCCGCTGCGCTATTGTCCAACACCTCGACCTTGTTGTCCCTCAAATTGAAGCACACACAATAGTAATGTTCCTCGTGCAAAACCGGTACAAACACCAGCGTAATGTGCCGAATGTTCTTCACACCAGCGGATACCAAGACAGAATTCATGTTTTCAGCGAATGTTGCTGCCCTGTCTACTTCGGTTGACGCGCAATCTTTTTCATTCTGCATTTAAAGTACCAGTAAGTATTGCATTTTTAATAATAACCGTTCACTTTTTCAATAATTCGATCGCTATACTTACCAACATATTAACTGAACAGAATAGGCGATGGACGCTCCCTTTTTTCTTGAACCTTTCTTCGTAGTTAACTAATTCTGCCCATGCGCTGATTACGGCTGTGTGTATGGTGATTCCGGGTAACAATGATTCTAGCAGGAACCTCATCACCGGCACACCATTGGCAATCTTAAATACGGTATCCCTAAGATAGCAGACATGACCTCTTTCATTATTAGATGTGTTTAAATATGGGTCATGCTTTTTTACAATAACTATGTCCTGGCAACATAATCTATGTTCATAAGTGTAAAACTAAACTATGTTTTTTAATTTATACTATAACACCAAAAAGTTAGGAAATTTGTGTTTTAACGCGTATTTTGTGCATGTTTGTAACACGACGGACAATATTACATACCACATATCACCCCAGGCTGAAAACATATATACGCTCACAGACACTTCAGTGGTATCAAGCCTTTGTCTCAGTTCCACCACCTTTTTCACATATGGAGATCTCAGAGCCTCAGTGAATTCCGTTTCTCTTTGAGGCCTAACATGACGCTTTCGAAGGTCTAGTTCTTGTATAACATGCCCCCGTTAATTTCAAATTCGTACTCCTCGGCTGTTTTTGTGAGATGGGTCCGACTTCCAGCGGTTGTTTTTCCATGCTTTCAACCAACTGATTTTGCGGTTTTTTGGTCTTTTCAACGGTCTTCATGACCTTCTCGACAAACGTAGGCGTCCATTATGACAACTGTGACATTTCCACATTCTCCTTATCTTTCTTATGATCCAGTGTTTTAGCTTCCGGCGTATGTGGTTGTCCGGTTGGAGTATCTACTGCCGCAACTTTCATCAACATGTCCTTCCACATTGTATGTTTCTCTTTTATTTTTTCACTTCCGGGGTACAATATAAATCCTTCGGCAAATGTCCCGTTTATTCGCTTCACACACTCTTCGAATTGATTGAAAAACACTTCCAGCATTCACCTGTTTTTATACTCAACTGACTAGCGTATACCAAGAAAAACAGTTTTGTGTTTTTTGTAATTTTTTTAAACGTTTGTTTTCTATACTCGTTATTAACGTACCTCTTCATCCTGACTCGCAGGTGGCTTTGACCCAATTTGAGATACCATTGGTATCCTAAGTTCGCCATCAAACCCTGTGTGAACTCCAGGTTCTTGCAGCTCATTTTGTGTTTGTCCGTACTCGCCGGACTCGACGCAGTACCTCTCGATGTCGTATACACAGTAGTCTGCAACAATTATTAAACCTTCTATGTTCATTTCGACTTCAACATCAGTAGTTTTTTCTGGATTTTCAGGAATATCACTGGCAACATCTGTAGGTTGCTCTACATCCTCAATATCAGATTCTTTATTCACAACAGTAGCAACTGTGTCCCCGACCTTTTCAGTCGTTGCTTTTTCCGGTTTATCCGCTTCTGCTCGTTTAGCTTCAGACCCAACAACCTTTTGGCTTTTTCCCTCTTCACCTTTTGGAACGTGTTTGTTTTCCTTGACACAACTTTGCGTTCAACCTTTTTTACACATTCTTGGTTCCCTTGATCAGCCTTCTCGCCTTTTTTTGTTCCAGCTTCTTCATCCTCACTTTCCTTTTTTTTTCAAAAGGGTAATGTTGAACAGGATTCAATCCTTGTTCAATTCCCAATAGTTGTTCAAACCTTACCGTGTCCAGCTTGATGCTCAGCGAATCTATATCGTCTTGTACAATATCTTCGATGAAATGCATTGACCTTCGCTCATTTCCGCTAAACTTCTTCTGGTCACGCACCATTACCGCCTGCAAATGATGTCAGCAGCAACTGAAATCAGCCTTTATTATTAATTGTGTTTTATTTTTTTTAAATGTGTTCTAAATGATTGTCCTCTGTCACAATACATAAGATTTTTTCATTGAGATATAGTCTAACTTCAGATCAGAATTGGTTTAGTGTGTTCTTGTCCACTGTGTTTTACGTCAGAATGTGGTTTACGTTGAGTTTCTAGAGTTTTCATGCAATTTGTATAGTTGTGTTATATAGTTTTTCCATAATCTAAAAAGGGTATAATTCGAAATATACCACTACCAAAGCCATTGGTCCAAAGAATCTGTCTTTTGGTAACCATCTATCCACATTCCTATCCAAACATCTGAGTATCTATTCACACCAGTTGAAATTCTTTATATCAAGCCCTCGATGCAATGATGGGAGAAACCTCATATTAAGTGCTGAATTGTGGTTTGTCTCACCAAGGAGTGTGTTGTAGAATAGCAGAAAGTTCAACATGAAGATACGTCCGCTTGCACGTTGTGCTTGCATGTACGTCTTGAACTGAACAGGTGTCAGACGTTTAGGATCTTTTTCAAACTGGCTTTTCCATTCTGCGACCACCTCATGCAGGTCTGCCCTTGCTCTTTCAACCTCTTGTATATTCCCTCTAGACACGCCAAAAATCTCGTGTACCACTTCCTGAGTAATTGGTATTTGGTAGCTACCACAGTTCAACACCCGCGTTTTAGTATCGCAGTTCTTCACCAACCACCAGCCCAACGCTGTTTGGATTGGCCCCATTTTAAACCCAAGTATTGCTCCAAACCCAATGTTTTTAACCGAATTCCTTTGATCTTCGTTTAAAGTTGCCACTAGCTCTACCATGTTTTTCAAAGTGGTTCGCAATGTCAGTTTGCCATCTTCTAGTGGGATGTGAGGTTTTGTTATCGGTGATCTTTTACGTGTTTTTGCTGAGTCAGTTGCTTGTCCATCTGGGTGGCGTGTTCTCTTTATAGGTACGACCTCAGCAGGAACCGTTTTCGCCTTTTTCCACGGAGGGTTGTCAAAGTCATCGTCAGAGTCTTGTTGCATCTGTTCTGCGTTGGCAACTAAAATCACACCAAGATTACGAAACATATGTAAAGTTTTTTTAATGTAATCTAACGTATCCTTTGCCACTTCAGCAGTGTTCTTCTCCATCGGTTTACCAGCATCCTTCTTATGATGTCCTAGCTCGGCAGGTATCGTATCCTTCTGTTTCTCAGCAGCCTTCATTCCTTGCAAGTTATTGTCGTCTGCCACAACACATATACGTTGGTTTTAGCATGACATATGTAAAGGAATCTTAATCAACTCTAACATACCCTTTTCCATTTCAGCAGTGTTCTTTCCCATCGGTTTACCAGCAGTGTTCTTATGCTGTCCTATATCTGTAGCTTTCTTTCATTCCGTTTCTCAACAGCTCTTATACCCTTCAAGTTATTGTCGCTTGCCACAAGACATATATTTTGGTCATGCGATCGCAATGTGTTTAACAAAAATCCATATGGTAAGTCCGATTGTGATTCCAACATACCTATAGCTAATTCAACTAGTTGAGTTGTTTCAGAGAGTAAATCAACATCTTCTCCCATTACATTAGGGAAAACACTCGCTATGTTAGCCATTATGGTGTTAGCAGCCATTGGCTGTGCACAACGAGCGACATGCTCTACCTTCTCAGATGTTCTAATAGCAACCATAACTGCATACAACACACACATTATTAGATACGTAACTAACAATCGATCCAAATCTCCCCTCACTCAAGTTTATGCACCTTGTACATGCGGTGATTCGTCTATTTCTGATCCGTCGATCATAATTGGTTGATCAGGTTTGTTAGCGGGTTGTTTGGAAACCCATTTGCCCCGTAATCGTTCACTCTTCCTCTGTTTTACTGGGAAACATTTTTTCTTAGTTTTAACAACTTTTACAAATAAAACAAATCATATCATGATTATGTAAAACACATCTTAGCAGTGTGCAACAAATCAATACGAGCATCAGCACAGTCCTTCATTTGCCTATTAAATGTCAAAATACAGCTAAATAAAACTTAGGGTTTCAGAAAAGTTTAATCCCTATATCAAAAAAGTTATTTTATAGATTAAGACACACCACATTAGCCATGAACATATAACACAACATCATAAACACAGGTTAACACTGACTAGAATCTAAATTTTTTAAACCCTAGCTACTTGAACGTGATAAAAACACATACCCGGAACAACGGAACGCTCCTATGGATGCCATCTCCTTTACTTCCATCATTTCTTTGTTTTTCAACCTCTTACCTGCACACACAAAATTGAGTCAATATAACACACCAAACAAGTTTGTGTAAGTCGTAATACACATACAACAAAGCCAATTGCTTATTACGAATGTATTTCAAGCCAAATATGTTATCTTCATCCATGATTCTCGGTATTTTTGGTATGAAGCAGAGGTTTCCAAAGTGTTTTAGAGAGAGAGAGAGAGGAAAATCACGTGAAAATAGGGAGTTGTGTACTGAATGACGGTTATATGATTGATTTAAAACACGCCATTTGACGAAATTGCCCATATCTTATTAAAACACTGAATTAAATTAACTCATATATTACAACTTTGTGATTGTCTTAATCTCAACCATTAAACACACCCATCGGATGGACCAGATCGCTTCTCACACTTTCTAGACAAAACACACTTTTCGCAGGATCCCCACTCTCTCTCTCTCTCTCTCTATATATATATATATATATATATAGGACAAGGATCCGTTAGGAACCACCCTTATTGCGAGAACCGCGAAAACCAGTGTGAACACAAACAGTAATACCTAAAAAATCCAAAAAATACCAAAAGATTTTTTTTTGTTTTTTTTAATATTTTTTTGAAAAAGTCGCTATATTTACTCAACAATAAAAAAAATTTGAGTACCAACTATCCATGCACATGTGCATTTTCGTCATTTCTTTGATAAATTCCGTAGTACATTACAAACATTAGACAATTGTACTTTCATTTACACTACCATGTGTAACACACTACTTTTTACGTTACCAATATTAGCAATGCACATGTGCATCTATATATATCAACATGAAATAAGGTGTTTTGGTACACTAATTTGAATACATTTTCTCTTTCATCTATCATAGCATCCATAATACACTACCATGCACATATGCATTTTCATCATTTCTTTGACAAATTCCGTAATACATTACAAACATTAGATAATTGTACTTTCATTTACACTACCATGTGTAATACACTACTTTTTACGTTACCAATGCACATGTGCATCTATATGTATCAACATGAAATAAGGTGTTTTGGTACACTAATTTGAATAACTTTCTCTTTCATCTATCATACCATCCATAATATACTTCTATTACCTCCTACCATTTATAATACAATACCAATACCAATATTTCACTTTATTACATGTATATCAACACTGTTTATACTATCCAACCAACATATTACATCATAAAGTTACAACTATAATGAACCCATCAACCACTAGATATAACTAACCAAAAAACGTATATATGAGCCTACTTCATCATTCAAAATCACAAAATTTTTGTACCAAAACACGATATACAATAGTTATACATAATGATGCACATGTGCATTTAATGTAAAATTATATGTATTATGGATGGTATTTTAAATTAAAGTGCAATTGTCTACTAGTGATAACGTATTACTGAATTTGTTGAAGTTATACATATGCACATGTGCATGGATAACTGTTACTCGAAAAAAAAGTTTTTTTTTGTAACGAAATATAACGATTTTTATTAAAAAATATTAAAAAAATTGAGTGCTTTTTGATTTTTTTAGATTTTATTTTGCAATAAAGGTGGTTCTCGCGGTTCTCACAATAAAGGTGGTTCTCGTATGATCCTTACACTATATATATATATATATATATATATATATATCCTAAACTTTTGTATTGTTTTTATTAAAGTAGCATTAATAAACTTATGTGTTAAAATAAAAATATTGCATTTTTTGTTATTTTGTCCGATTACTATATTTGAAATGAAAAATATGATACACAAGTTACTAAAGCTTATAGTGTACAATTTATTTATGTATATCAATTTAAATAAAAATAAGAAAATAATAAAATAAATAAATTAAATATAAAACAAACATAGGGGCACCATCCCACCAAATGCCCAATTCTTCCCCAAGAACATTCCACTCAAATGCAAACTCCTTCAAAGCATTCCCCCTCAAATGCTAAATTCACATAAAAATGCAAGCTAAATATTTTGCATTGGCCATGATGTTAGTGTCTTATAGGTTGTTTGGTTGCCTTTTATTGATTTCAGCCTTTTATTGATTTCATTAATAGGCTACTTTTGAATTAGTAATACGTAATAGTGTTTGGTTCACAAAAAATTATACCTTTTAATGGTTCACTCCTTATGATAATTAAGTGATAAGATGATGTTGAATGATTAAAAGACAGATTTACCCTTGCCCTACCAAACTTCCCTAATATTAGAACTTCAGCCACCACCCGTCGCCACCACCACCAATGACAAACACCTCTAACCACCATCACCCGTCACCTGCCATAGCCAACCACAAC
Source organism: Scalesia atractyloides (assembly GCA_947069175.1). Classification (NCBI taxonomy): domain Eukaryota; kingdom Viridiplantae; phylum Streptophyta; class Magnoliopsida; order Asterales; family Asteraceae; genus Scalesia; species Scalesia atractyloides. Next base: position 31,384 of record CAMTDV010000137.1, on the reverse strand, counting down.
CATCAGCACCTGTCATCGCCATTTACCACCAGCCGCCACCACCTGTCACGGCCAAACACCACGGCCACCCGTTACCGCCAACCACCACCACCACTACCACCCACCAACAACACCACCAACCACCAGCGTCACCACCACCTGCCAATTATCAGATACATTTTATCTAACACAAAATAGTTCAGAGGGGTAAAGTCGTTAATTTGCATAGTTATTCAGAGCTTTAGCCAAACAATACTTACTGGCTTAACTCTTACTGATTTAGAGCCTCTTACTGGTTCAGAGATTATCAAACAACCCCTTTAGTGGTGTTAACAATTATTCTATATATTAGTCAACACAATAAAACCGTATGAATATTTAGTTAAGTTATAATATAGGTTGGGAGGTGTAAAGTAAACAATTATATAAACTGAGCTCAGTTTTAAATTAAACTCTTAATTTTATAAAACATATTAAAGAATAGTGTATAAGAACATTCATAAGAACTCTTTAATTCTAAAATTTAATAAAAATGTCTAAAGTATATCATTTTCACTCCACAACACGATCACAATATCTATACTCCATTTTTATTATTTGAAAAATCATTTCTTTAACTTTTTATATATGAAAAACTATTATTCATCCCTCATCAAATTATTTTGGTGCATAAAAATGAGAAATATAATAAAATAAATGTTTGTGAGTAAAATGAAGATAAAAATAGTGAATGAGATGTGAGAGTTTTTTTATAGTGAGAGATAATTTTGAAAATTATAATCTTTTTTTTTTGTAAAATGATAGGGTAGAAAATAATGGTCGGATCTATGAAGGAGGCAAGGGTAGCCCAGCAGGGCCGGCCCGAAGGGTGTGCGGGATGGGCGACGGCTCAGGGCCCAAACCCACAGGGGCCCAAATATTTTTGTTTTTGTATTAGTTTTACACTGTAAAGTTAGAATATATACGTAATGAATCTGTAAAATACCATCTTAAAGCACTTGGTTTGGTGATTTGAAAGTCACTTTAATAATGAGAAGACATGAGTTCTGTTAGGGCATGGATTTTATGCTAAGGATCATCCATCCTGAGACTGGGCCTGGATCACAGATCCTTAACGGATAATGCAGGGAGTCTAAGGATCAAGGATCCTTACTAATGTTTATGTTTCTAACAATTGTTCCTTGTGCATTTAGTTTACGTTTGCAGGTATAAAGGGAACTAAGTCAATACGAGAATATCGGAGGAATATGTTGAATATAGCACGTGCAGAAAAAGCAATGACCGTTGGGTAGAACGTGTGAAGCTTGCATGGATTTCGGATAGTTTGTTAGCTAGATATTTTTAATTCTAAAAGGGGTAAACAAGCTCATAATAGAGGGACACGGACACACTCTTGCATTCTCTGACTCTTGGCGAAACACACACTTTCACATTAGGAAATCATTTTATCGAGCTTGTTACCATCCAAAGTTGTAATCTTTCTTGTTCAATATAGTTGGTGATAGGTAGTTTCCATCACCCGAGGTTTTTTATGCCGGAGATCAACTCTTGATCAAGGGCGTTTTCCTCGTACAAAGCATTGTTTTCGTTGTCATTTACTTTTGATATTTGTACATACACTTATTCATTTAACCAAGCATCCATCCTAACAAAAATTAGATTTGGTTACATTATCCTTGATCAGATTTTTGACCAAAACAGTTTGGCACCCATCGTGGGGCAATCGGTGCTTCAATTCAAAAAGAATTTGTTCATTTCATTTAGTTCTATTCATCTCCATTAACTACATGGCTTCCCATGTAAAATCTGCTTCAAGTGCCATGCCGACGGTTACCTCATCTCAGACTTGTGCATCATTGCCTCCCATTCCCCCTACACTGGCGAGGAGTGCTGATAATGCTCAGAAGAAGCCAACACCAGTTTTCTCGAAGGATTCCACTGTTTCATCCTCTACACCTACTAACAATGATCTGTCTACTTTGATTTTGCAGATGAAAGGATACATGGAACAGTAGGACAAAACTAACCAGAGGATCCTTTGTGAAATCGATGAAATCAAGAAACAGAAGAGATCAGCGGAGGATCACTCTCCATTGATGCCCAGGTCGTTGGATTTCGCCACTCCAGCAACAACCATTCAGCATTCCAAGGCTTTTGGTGTTCAATATCAGGGATCCTCAGGATTGCAGCATGGATCATTGGCAATGACGCAGCCACAAGCCTCATTACCAACCTTATGGATCCTCAAATCAGCATCAAGGATCCTACCTCAGTTCGGGAGGATACTTGGAGATGGTTCCACCTAAAGTATCTTACTTTCAGCATCAAGGATCCTCATTCCAGGTTCAAGGATCCATGGAGTATCCTCCGAGACCTTCAGCACCCGTGTATCCTAGACCCAATGTCTTTCAGGATCAAGGATCTTCAGGAAGTCAGATATTCAAGGATTCTGAAGTTCACAAAGGGGACTTCATTCCTATGCAGACTATTGCTTCATCTGGTCCAACTGTTACACCTGAAGTGTCCAGCTTTGGATATACTTCTGGCATACCACATCCAAATCAACCAGGAGATTACAATGTCAATACATCTTTTGGCACTAACTATGGTTTCATGTGGGATACAGGTATCAATCAGGCTATGGCACAGGAGCTCCAGAAGCTTAAGGATATGATATCCAGTGTCCCAGGAGTGGTTAAGCCCATTCCTGAGATCCCGGATGGAAGTCACAGGGTGTCTCATTTTGCACCTCCCATATGCAACGCTGAGATACCAAAACGCTTTCAAACCCCCAACATGAAGTTGTACGATGGTACAACTGATCCGGAGGAGCATGCGGCACAATACCGGGAAAGAATGGAGATCAATCCCATTCCAGAAAGATTGAAGGAAGCCTGCATTTGCAAGGGCTTCGGATCCACACTCACTGGATCAGCACTCAAATGGCTGCTAAGTCTTCCTTCTTACTTTCTCATCTAGTTAATTTGTTCAATAACAAGTTTTCATGTAGTAGAACCTTTGAATGGTTAACTAGTGATCTATATAGAATAACCCAGGGACTTGATGAATCATTAAGAGATTACATCACTAAGTTCAGTCGAGAATCCTTAGAAATTCCTAATTTGGATATTGCTACTACTGTGGAGGCATTCAAAATGGGATTGCTTAATGATTCCTCATTCTATGATGACCTTGTAATGACGCCTTGCAGGAATTTAGATGAAGTGAGGAACAGGGCATTGAGGTTTATTCGTTTAGAGGATGACAAAAGGATCCAGGAGAGGCTCTCAGGATCCTCGAAACAGGAAAAACAAGGATCATTCTTTAAGAATAATCGATCCAAGTCATGCTCTAAACATGACAATCACAATGTGAATGCCGTTGAACAAGAAGAAGACGATGAGGATTATCCTCCAATATCTGAGTATTGTTTTTCTGTTGATAATCATGAACTAATCCTTGCTATGTAGAGTCTAGGTGACAAAGCTAGGTGGCCTCGGAAAAATGAGAAGGCCACAGCCAATAAAGACAAATCCAAATGGTGCGCTTATCATGAGGATTTTGGCCAACTTACTGATGAGTGTATAGCGTTGAGGAAGGAGATTGGCTATCTTCTTAGCAAAGGATATTTGAAGGAATTACTGGGAAGGAAACGTTTAAGGACTCAGGATACTGAGAAAGTTCTTGAAAGAGCTCCTCCACCGCCAACAGATGCTCAGATCATTAACTTTATTTCTGGTGGTTCTGATATCTGTGGAACTTCATTTTCAGCGGCTAAAAGGCATGCTAAGGAGACAAAGATGGAGAATGGGGAAAGGCCAGTCCAAACATCTACCCTAACGCAGCAAAAAGTGATATCCTTTGATGAGGACGATCGCGTAGACATTCAGGATCCTCATCATGATGGTCTTGTCATTACTTTATTTATTTCTAACCATTTCGTTCGCAGGATCCTTATTGATGGAGGGAGTTCAGTAAACATAATTTAGTTGGATGTCCTTAAAAGATGAACATTCCTAAATCCGGGATCACTCCAAGATCATCGGTGCTCGTGGGATTCAGTGGCGAAACCAAGAATACATTGGGGGACATCAAACTCCAAATTTACATAGAGGGAGTGAATTCTATCCAAAAATTTTGTGTTATAGATTGCTTATCTTGCTGTAATGTTATTCTTGGCAGGCCATGGATACACGGCATGAAGGCAGTCCCCTCTACATACCACCAATGTGTCAAGCTTCCAAGTCCATGGGGAGTAGTTAAAATAGAAAGTGATCAGCAGGAGGCAAAGAATTGCTACACTTCCTTGATGAAACCAGCTTCCAAGTATAGGGAAGCATAGCAATTAAAGCATCCTCCAAGAGACGTCATGGAGGCAAGAGAACAAGACGTCAAGGATATACTCTTAGTTCCTGAGGATCCTGAATCCAAGGTGTATATAGGATCCGGGATCCAGGAGAGCATAGAGCAGGATTTAGTAGCCTTCCTAAAACATAGAAAATCTACCTTTTCCTGGAAGCATGAAGATATGACAGGTATCTCAAAGGATGTCATTACTCATAAACTTGGTATTGACAGGTCTTTCAGGCCAATTCACCAAAAGAGGAGGAAGTTTGCACCTGAAAGAAATGCGATTATCCAAGAAGAGGTAGACAAGTTACTAAAGGCAGGTATGATAAGAGAAGTCAAGTATCCAAGGTGGTTAGCCAATGTGGTTGTTGTTCAAAAGAAAAATGGAAAATGGAGGGTATGTGTCGATTTTACTGATTTAAACAAGGAATGTCCCAAAGATCCTTTCCCTTTACCCCACATTGATTCCATGGTGGATGCTACGGTGGGTCATAAGCTTTTAACTTTTATGGATGCTTCATCTGGATTTCAGCAACCATCTGATCAAGAGGATACTGCATTCATGACACTCACCGGCATATATTGTTATATTGCTATGCCCTTTGGTTTAAGAAATGCAGGTGCTACATGCCAAAGACTGGTAAATATGATTTTCAAGGAGCAACTTGGACACACAATGGAAGTATACATAGATGATATGGTGGTTAAGTCTAAAAAAGCTGAGGATCACCTAAAGGAACTCAGCATTCAATATTCTTAACCAGTACAATATGAAATTAAACCCCTCTAAATGCCATTTTGGGGTCAAAGCTGGAAACTTTTTAGGATATATGGTGACCAAGAGAGGAGTTGAAGCAAGTCCAGAACAAATATTAAGGCTTTAGTGAACATCAACTCTCCTGCCAATGCCAAAGATGTGCAAAGATTGACAGGTGGGATTGCCGCCTTGAATAGATTAATTTCAAAATCCTCAGAAAGATGCAAGGATTTCTATTTGATGTTCTGAGGAAGAATAAGAAGTTCGAATGGACTGAGAAGCATGAAGCTGCTCTACAATCCCTTAAGGATTACCTATCCTCAGCACTGGCTTTGATGAAACCAGAAAATGGAGAGCCCGTTTCAGGTAACGCGGTAAGTGCGATCCTAGTTAAGGATCACGAAGGCCAACAACATCTGATATACTATGTAAGTAAAAGTCTACTTGATGCTGAGGCCAAGTATTCTCACTTAGAGAAACTCATTCTTGCTTTAATCATGGCTTCTACCAATCTAAGTCATTATTTTGAAACTCATACCATTATTGTTAAAACTAACTTTACTATTAAGAATATCCTCAGGAAACCAGAGATGTCGGGAAGAATGGCAAAATGGGCTGTTAAACTTAGTGCATATGACATTAAGTATGAGCCTATAACTGCTATTGAATCCCAAGCTTTGGCTGACTTTGTGGCTGATTTCAGTAGTGATCTACGAAGTGAAGCTGAACTAGAAGTGCAACAACTTGAGGAGACCAAGGATCCTTGGACACTCTTCACAGATGGAGCCTCGAATGTGAAAGGAACTGGACTAGGCTTACTACTAAAATCGCCACAGGGGGGACATTATACCTCAATCTATAGCTTGTGAATTTCAGACCACTAATAATGAGGCTGAACATGAAGCCTTGATAGCAGGTTTGCAACTAGCTAAAAATATGAGGATCAGGTATCTTCAAGTATTTGTAGATTCTTTATTGAGTAATAATCATTATAACGGATCCTATGCTGTTAAAGGCGAAAAACTAATCAAATATTTGGAGATAGTCAGGAAACTGGCAGATTCTTTTGCTTTTTTCAGTTTAACACAGGTGCCTAGGGAAGAGATTGCAGAAGCCGATGCTCTAGCCAACCTTGGATCCTCATTAAAGATGCCTGAGGATGTGAAGATACCTATTATCCATGTACTAACTCCTGCAATTGAGGAGAATGAAGCAATGGAAATAGTGGATGGTGCTGCAGTTGTTCCCAATGAAGATATGCAGTCAAATTCAGGATCCCGGATCCTTCCAATTCTGAAATACGTTCAGAATGGAGAAATCCCTACTGGGGAAAATCCAAGAGCATTCAGGATTAAGGTATCCCAGTTTACTGTAATTAATAACATGTTATATAAAAGATCTCTTACAGGACCCTATCTAAGGTGCATCGAGGATCCTGAGATACAAGAAATCTTGAAGGATTTCCACGAAGGAGACTGTGGGAATCACACTGGGGGCAAAGCACTATTTTCAAGAATCCTCAGAACAGGCTATTACTGGCTCACAATTAAGAAGGATGCTGTAGATTACGCAAGGAAATGTGATGCTTGCCAGAGACACAGTAACCTCTGCATCCTGATGGACATGGTAGGCAAGCTAAATGGATAAAAGCAGAATCTTTTGCCCAAGTTAGGGAAAAGGAAGTTGTATCCTTTGTTAAGAGAAATATCATTACTAGATTTGGTATTCCTTCTGAGATTATTTGTGATAACGGATCCCAGTTTATTGGGAAACGTACTACCAACTTTTGTGACAGCTGGGGGATTTGGATGATCACATCCACACCAGTCCACCCACAAGCTAATGGCCAGGCAGAATCATCCAACAAGATCATCATCAACAATCTGGAGAAAAAGATTGGATCCAAGAACGGGAAATGGGCTGAAGAACTGCCATATGTTCTATGGGCAGACAGAACAACTCCCAAGAATGCTACGGGTCAAACTCCCTTTTCTTTAGTCTTTGGAGCTGAAGCAATGATCCCTACAGAAATGGTAGTACCGACAGCTAGAACAAGCATCCGTGATCCTAAAGCGAATGTTGAGATTCTAACTCAATATTTGGATACTCTGGAAGAATTGCGAGACATGGCAAGAATAAGGATGGCTAGTTATCAGCAAAAGATGGCTGGTGCATATAACAAGAACGTCAGAATGAGAAGGTTTCAAGTTGGTGATATGGTATTGAGGAAAGCATTCCAGAATACTACGAATCCTGCTGATGGTAAGTTGGCACAAAAGTGGGAAGGTCCCTATCTCATTGAGGCTGAAGGCGGAAAGGGGGCATATCGTTTACTAACCATGGATGGTGATCTCCTGCCAAGAGCTTGGAATGCTGTTCACTTGAAGAGATACTTTATGTAATAAGGATCAAGGATCCTTAAGAATTCTGATATTCAGTTCAGGATGAAGGATCCTTAAGGGATATATGATCCTTTCCTTGGTAACATTTTATTAGTCATTTCATATTATATTCATTATAAGGAAAGGATGTTAAACATTTAACATCTACTTTTATCACGTTTTAAGCTTTCGCAGAATTTATTACATCATTGACAAAATCAAGAGGTTGGCCACCTTTCCAAGACTTTGGGCATGTCCCCAGCTTAAGGTATCTAATACCTTCTAAGGTTTAAAGGTTTTCACCTATCACAAGAATTGGGTTTCAACACCCCGCTAGCAGTGCACGTTATCTAAGTATAGTTCAAGGCAGTGGGACCAGTACCCGCTTTAGGGGCTGACAATTTCATTGTTGTTGGCTATATGTAGGATCCTAAGTACAACGGTAGACGTGCCATACATCAGTTCCTAAGTTTTCTAACGTTTTCACGTTAGCTAAGGTTTCAGCATTTTCATGTCGCTCACGATTGGATAGATGTCAGTTTTGGGCCATACTCCAGTTTACACCAGTTATTTGGGCTTGTCCCCAGTTACTAATGATTCTTTCATTTGATGTTTGGCTTAGTCCCAAGTTATATACTGTTACAGGTTTACGAAGTTTAACAGCTAAGGATCCTGAATCCTAAAGTTCTATCGATTGTTATGCTTTGATTAACACAACTGTAAGTTTTAAGGATAGAATCCTAACTTGGATTCACTGGTATGATCCTTCATTTGCCTTTGTTTTATTTCTGGCTTATTTATATTGCCCTTAAACCTTTGACAACAGGATATGTGATCCTTGATCATATAATGATAAGTCTTTAAGAGAACTTGTTTTGACACTTATTTGGTATTCTTTTTAACAACTTATAAATTCCAAAGTTATATAATAGGGAATGACCAATAAGTATAGATGCAACAATAGTCAAAGTATAAAATAAGTAGGTAACACCAGAGATAGCCAAAAGATTAAAGTTTTATTTATTGAAACCCTTCTAAGGTTGTCGAAATTGCCTACCCAAGTTTCTACCAGCAAAACGTGGCCCGTCCACTTGGGTTGGCAGAGGATGTCCATACTAACGGTTCATAAAGTGCAGGAAATTAAAGACGAGGGACATCAAAGACTTCATCCTCCACAAACAGAAGGACCCATCCATCTTTGCTACCCCCTATTATCCAAAGGATCATTGATCCTTTAATCTAAACTATTGTTCAAAGTACAACCCCAAATTGTTCGAAACAAACCACAAAAAACCATGATTCCTAAAATAATGGGCTCCGCCACATCTAGAAATTTCCATCATCGCCCATTTGTGCAGCCTACACAACCACTGCTTCGCCACCTTCACCATTGCCACCAGCCGCTGCTGCCTCCTCAGAATCCTTAAAGCCGCTTTTACCAGCTTCAAGTGTCAACACCTCCTCCGGCTCATCATCATCTCCGAGCTCACGTAACCTTTGCCTCCAAGAAGCAATGTCCCACTCAGCCCTGTTGAAGGAAGGGTCAGCAGCCTCCTTGGCCATCTGGAGTTTGTTCTTGAGGATCACTATGGCAACAGATTGTTTGGCTTCTTCTGTGATCTCTAGCCGATCCTTGTTGGCCGTTATCTCAGCAATCAAGACTTGCTTCTGTAGAGCCTTGTTCTCCTTCTCTAGGTGGGAGATCCTCTTGTCCTTGGCAACCGCAATGGCTCACAGGTCCATAAGGTCTTCTTCGGTGTCAGCAAGGTGTTTGCTTTGGATGGCCTGGATCTCTACAAATTTCTGCAGACATAAGGGGCAATAGTCAGAATCAGTGACACTTAAATACTTTCAGAAAAAAGGATATGTGATCCTTACCTTGGAGATGCAGTCGTGGATTTGCTGCTCAATGTGGGGAGCATCACCGGATGGTTCACTAGGCTTCTTCATCTTGGCTCCGGCTTTGGCTTTGCTGGTCGTGCCTCTGGTCTCTACCTGGCTTTGGCCTGTGGCCAGCTCCTTTTTGGTGGACTTGGGGGAGATAATGCCGTCTATGTCACTCATTTCGCACCGAGAACCAGACTTGGATGATTAGCAGCACGTATAAGCATACGAAACAAATAAGTATTCATAATTAATTCTTTACAAAATTTTCATCTATATCTGTAGATACTTAATTTACATCGTGTAGGAGGCTGATGAAGCTTCTTCTGTATCCTTGATCCTTGGTTGGTATGTCCTGACAGTTGAGTCCAAGTTCCAGAAAACAGTGAGTCTTTCAGGAGTAGCCGGTGTATCTTGCAATTTTGACAAGCTGATGGCTGTATAAACAAGAAAAATAAGTATTAACAATTATCTTCTAAAAGAAAGGAACCTTCTTAGGTCCTAATCTAAGGATCCTATATCCTACCCAAGGTGTTTCATTTTTTGGGAAGATGGTTTCCATTGGGAATGGAATCTCTCCTCACAAAAAATAACTGGTTCCTCAGTTGGTATCATTCCTGGTAACTTTGAGGAGCGGATGTGGGTGTTGTGGCTTGGCTATGAAGAGAAAACAGTGAGACCCATGGCTGACCAGGTTATACAGATTTTTTAGTTCAGAGAGCCCTAAGTTTATACCCTCATACTCAATGATCTGCTCAAGTGTGAAGAGTACTCTCCACAGCATTGGCATTGCCTGTATGTAGGGCAGGTCGGTCATGGTGAAGAAACTTTTTGTGAACGCCGGAAAGGGATAGGTAAAGCTATCTGAAAAGGGGCAGCAGGGAAACAGACCCAGGTGTTGGAAAGACAGTCACTCTTCATAGAGGAGTCGAAATCCCTAAAAATAGTTCCCCCTGGGAAACAATGGCGAATCTTATCGATTTCAGGATCAGTGAAACGGAAAAGTTCATGGGAAGGATTTTTTAGAAGATCTTGACTTCTCGATGGGCTATCATTCTCAAGATCCTTAACTGGAGAGGACCGAGTGACCATCCTCGCCATGGATTTGCAGAAAGAAAGAAGAAGAAAAGCTAAGGATAAAGGGTGAAATAGAGATAATACCTTTGAGACGTCTGAGTTGCAGATATAACTGCCAAAGATCAGGTTTAAATGATAATTTCATCTCTATCTATTCCCTATATATAATGATGATTGTTGCAGGGAAGGTCTTATCGCTGACGTCACCACAGCAACGGCTAGTCCGGCTATAACGGCTAGTTTCTAGGCAGCGAATAATCCATAATCAACGAAAATATGACTCATCTAGTTACAATTAATTCCTCATATTTTGGGGCAATTGTTAGGGCATCATCCATCCTGAGACTGGGCCTGGATCACGGATCCTTAACGGATAATGTAGGGAGTCTAAGGATCAAGGATCCTTAATAATGTTTATGTTTTTAACAATTGTTCCTTGTGCATTTAGTTTACGTTGGCAGCTATAAAGTGAACTAAGTCAATACGGAATATCGGAGGAATATGTCGAATGTAGCACGTGCAGAAAAAGCAATGACCGTTGGGGGAAAACGTGTGAAGCTTGCATGGATTTCGGAGAGTTTGTTAGCTAGATATTTTTAATTCTAAAAGGGGTAAACAAGCTCATAATAGAGGGACACGAACACACTCTCGCATTCTCTGACTCCAACTGGCGAAACACACACTTTCACATTAGGAAATCATTGTATCGAGCTTGTTACCTTTCAAAGTTGTAATCTTTCTTGTTCAATATAGTTGGTGATAGGTACTTTCCATCACCCGAGGTTTTTTATGCCGGAGATCAACTCTTGATCAAGGGCTTTTTCCTCGTACAAATCACTGTGTTCGTTGTCATTTACTTTTGATATTTGTACATACACTTATTCATTTAACCAAGCATCCAACCTCACAAAAATCAGATTTGGTTACATTATACTTGATCAGATTTTTGACCAAAACAGGTTCTAATCCCGGTATTCTTAGTTTTGTTTTACTTTTTATTTCTTATTTATTTATTAAATGCAAATGACATTAATTGCCTAATTTTGTCAAGTTACATTAAATGATTGGTGTTGTTTCAAATGACATTAATTAATTTTCATATACTTAAATTTTATATATGTATATTTTTTTTAAAAATTTATGTTTAAAGGGTCCGTATTTTCTGTTCGCACAAAGCCTAAAGATTTTCGAACATTTTCAGAGACAGCCCTGTAGCCAAGGCTACCCCTCAACTTTGTCGGCGAAGTGCAAACTAAATTTTACCTCTCAGTTTTATACATTAATACATCTGAGTGAATATTATAATACACCTAGGACCAATTTTTTCTTTTTTTTAAAACCCGTAAATTTTTCTTCCATATCCAATGTAAATGATGAAGTCAAGTTTGCAATTTAAGCCTAGACGATGTAGATGCTATATCCTTTATACGTCATAAGTTGATTACTTCATCAACATAAACCTTAGCCAGCTTGAGCATGTTTTCTAGGAAAACTTTTTAGACTAATAAATGCATATATAATGTGTCACATATTTGTATGGGATAATAGAATGGATGGAGGAATGGAATAGACGAGGTAATGAAATGTGTAATGGAATGAAATAAATCATTCCATTCCATTGTGATGTTTGGTTACTCATATGTGAATAGAATAAATCACTACTTTTTACAATTTGATAAAAAAAGACTAAGTAACGAAACACAATTGTATTAAAAACGATAACAATATAATTGACTCAATAATAATAATATATTAATGATAAAAAAATAATAATAAAAATTTTGATATATATTTTTCCAAATTTGTTGTTCAAAAAATATATTAATAATATAAATATAAATAGTAATTAATAAATATAAATATATTAATAGTAATAATAATAATAACAATAATAATAATATATTTCTTTCCATTCCTTGAGGGAATGGAAACCCCCTACCAAGGAATGAAAATTGTTATATATGAAATGAGTTACATTACTTTGGAATGCTCCATTTCATTACCACATGACAACTAAACATGACAACTATCGATGTCTCCACGTCTTCCACATGTTTGTCTAAGCTTGCGACCAAGTCCTTGGACACGTCTCGTTCTTTCTTCCACCTTGTGAGCTTCATCGCGCCCACGGTCTCTCTCTAGTAGCCGTGGTTGTAAGTTGAGTATCTAAGTAAGCCTTGCCGACTTAGTGTCGTTGGGTTTTGGTTATGAAAGTTAGAGGGAACGTTGGATCGCAAGAAGGTTGCTTGTAATACTTAAAACACAAGTATACAAGATAAAAGCTTTGTATTATGCAAAGAAAGCTTACAAGAGTTATGATGTTTACAAGTATTTGGGATGCCTCAAATGAGTCCCTTGATCCCTATTTATAGAGCTTTGGTGCCCATCTAGAGTGTTCTATATCTAGAACACTCCTTACAAAATATCAAGTATAAATACCTAAGAAATTTGCTATAAAATATCATGATATTTGCTGGAAATCTAGAGAGTTCCATGGCAGATTTTTATGCAGTTTTATCCAGCATTTTCTAGGCCCTTCTTGGCTGGTTCATGGTCTTTCTAGTGCTCTTATGTTGTTGGAAAAATCTGGGTTGTTCCGGAGTCTTCCGGGCGGCTCTTGAAGCGTGTAGATGGCCCCGGAAGGTTCTAGAATGCTGAATTTTTTGGCTGAATTTTAGCGGGTCGTGACATCCTCCCCCATCTAAATTCGCAATGTCCTCGTTGCGATGCCCGAATGCCTCATGAGTCTTCATGAGTTGTATCGCAGATAATATTTTGCCTCGATTCTTGGACTTCAAGGGTGCAGTGTGTACCTCATCGCCTTTGATGATGTAAAGGTGTTCATAAATGGTGCTGGCATGACCTTTTGTCCTCGAAAGAGATCCATCCCGAGCACAATATTGTAGTCTTCGATTGGAACAATTGAGAAGTGTAACTTTCCTACCCATGTCCCGATTTTGGCTTTTACGCCCGAAGCAACACCTTCAATCGGTACAGGGATCTTCGTTAGCGGCTTTGATCCAGCCTTCTTGAGTTGTGATTCTTAAGCCAAGTCTTCTTGCCTCGTTTGTTGTCATGAAGTTGTGGCTGGCACCGGTATCGACCAGTGCTTCTAACGTTTCTCCTTTGATTTCTAGATCGACAAAGCGAAGACCTGTTCCCTTTGTATTGCCCACGACTGTTGTCGGGTTAGCTTGATTTGCTATTGCCAATGGTTTTCCTTCCATTGTGGTCATAGCATTTAAAACTTGAAGTTGCATTGCCCCCAGGCGAACCTCTTCGGTTTCCTCAGTTCATCATCGCCGGTCCTTATAAGGGTCGTTAGTCTGGCTTTCTTTGGGGAGTATTGTGCATCATGAGGCCCATCGCAAAGGAAGCAGCCTTTGTTCATGGCTTTTCCTTTGTTATATAATGTTAATGTCCGGTCATCATTCTTCCGATATTGATTTTGGTTGGTGGGTTTTGCTCCCCCACCTTTCGCATCACCCATCCCTGTAGTTGTTGATCTTGCCGAATGATTTTCACTACGGTCGTGCAAGTTTTCAGTAGCAGAGATTGCCAATGATAAGTCTTGAACATTTCATCGTTCAAGTTCGGTCTTGGCCCATTGTTGTAAGCCATCGACAAAGTAAATGAGAGCATCCTTGGGTGACAAGTCCGGGATCTCAAGCACAAGGGTAGTGAATTCATTGATATATTCTTTGATGCTACCCTTTTGCCTAAGGTTTCGTAGCTGAATCTTTGCATTGTGTTCGGCATTTTACGGATAAAATTGCTTCTTAATTTCTTTTACAAAATCAGCCCAAGTGTTGATGGTGCACATTCCGTCGCCACCATAGAGCCGCGGTTTCCTTTAAGTATAAGGTCACCGTCTTGATTTTCTTGCCATCGTCAACGATGTCTATGGCTTAAAAGTACTGCTCAATCTCCCAAATGAAGTCGTCAACGGCTCGTGCCTCCCGTTTTCCAACAAACGGGGATGGCTTTCGGACTTCAGACTTTGAAGAAATAATGGTGTCGCCTTGGTTTGCTAGTGCTTGTTTGCAAATGTTTAGCTCCATTTGCAATTCATTGAATTTTTCAGCAAACTTGCTCTCGAGATTGCTTTGTACTTGCCCCAGCTCCTTCATAAACATCTCTTTCAGTTCAGCTTGATGACCTGCATAGCAAGTTTGATGTCGTCTCTTAATTCGCCGAGCTCGCCACTTACTTGTTCTAGCGACCTGTTAGTGTTTGTTTGGAAGATGTCGACCTCAGCCTTGAATTCTTCAACATGCGTCTTGAATTCGGCTATCGATGTCTCCACGTCTTCCACACGTTTGTCTAAGCTGCGACCAAGTCCTTGGACACGTCTCGGGTCTTTCTTCCACCTTTGCGAGCTTCATCGCGCCCAAGGGTCTCTTCTCCAGTAGCCATGGTTGTAAGTTGAGTCTTATCTTCAGCCATTTTGGATGGATCGAAACGTTGCTCTGATACCACTTGTCACGGAGTTACTTATTAAACTCGCATGCGGCCTTAGATCACGATCTAAGTAAGCCTTGCCGACTTAGTGTCGTTGGGTTTTGGTTATGAAAGTTGTTAGAGGGAACGTTGGATCGCAAGAAGGTTGCTTGTAATACTTGAACACAAGTATACAATAAAAGCTTTGTATTATGCAAAGAAAGCTTAAAAGAGTTATGATGTTTACAAGTATTTGGGGATGCCTCAAATGAGGTCCCTTGATCCCTATTTATAGAGCTTTGGTGCCCATCTAGAGTGTTCTATCCTTACAAAATATCAAGTATAAATATCTAAGATATTTGCTACAAAATATCATGATATTTGTTGGAAATATAGAGAGTTCCATGGCAGATTTTTATGCAGTTTTATCTAGCATTTTCTAGGCCCTTCTTGGCTGGCTCATGGTCTTTCTAGTGCTCTTATGTTGCTGGAAAAATCTGGGTTGTTCCGGAGTCTTCCGGACGGCTCTTGAAGCGTGTAGATGGCCTCGAAAGGTTCTAGAATGCTGAATTTTTTGGCTGAATTTTAGCGGGTCGTGACAATATGCTACCTTACTTTATAAAGAAATGGCCATCCAAGTTAATGGCCAAGGTTAATAATGTGATTTGAAGTCAGGTATTCAGGAACCAATGTTCATATAACCGTCATTTTTTTTGAACGGCCAACTAAATTACCGGATAAGCATTTTGGGATGCCCTTAATCGAGTAAATGCATCCCCTCCTCCATGACGGTCAGAGTTGGATGCATACCCGAACCACCAAGCCACCAGTTCCGGGGAAAACCCGCAGCCCGAAAGCCCACTGCGATGAAACCCGGTTCAACTCGGTTTCAAACTAACGACCTCCAAAGAGGCCTAGTGACAATTTTGCTTGTTATAGCTATTTTCATCGTCAAAAGCGAAAATGTCAATTTATGATTAAAGGGTGTAAATAACTATTAATAAAGAGTTATGTTTCATAAAAATAAATGCAACACGTAGTTAGTTGATAGATAAGAATAAACTACAAACATACAATTTTACATTATTCCTTTGTATATGAGTCTAGGTTTATTTACCTTAAATATGAATGTTATTTGTTAGATTATCCTACATTTGGATTCATGCGAATCAGAGGATTAAAAGATTAAAGATCTCTTTTCGGAAAATGGACTTTTACGTGATTCAAAGAATTATCTTTACTCTATAACCCAATTTTTCCAACACAAAAACAATAACATATATAGAAGGATATTGGATCTAAATAACCATAACTTTTATCAATTTGCCAATAACACTCTTAATTTATGAATTGTACCATATCACTTCCAACTTTTAACTTATTTTCCTCTCGCACTTCCAAACTAACTAAACCCTAAGTCCCTTACTTTTTTTTGCTGTTGCGCCACTTGTTTAGTGACGTGACATTTTGCTGATGTCTTATCTAATGTGACACTCTTTTAGTGACGTGGCTTCCTACATGGCATCTGACGTGGAATTTTTGATGACTTGATATCTGATGCGACACTTGTTAACTCACTTAGTTTTCTTTGGTGTTGTGGCACTTGTTTAGTGATGTGACATTTTTGATGATGTGACATCTAATGTGGCACTTTTTAGCGACATGGCTTCCTACATAGCATCTGACGTGGTATTTTTATGAATTGCCATCTGATGTGACACTTGTTTAGTGACGCGACATTTGACGTCATCAAACTAAGTTAGGGCTCAATTAGTTTGGGAGTGCCAGAGGGAAAAAGTTGAAAATTTGGAGTGACGTGGTACAATTCGTAAGTTAGAAGTGTTATTAGCCAAATGATGAAAGAGTTATTTAAAACCAATATCATACAGAATCATAAACACATAATTTATGAATTGCTTTACAAACAAATATAAAAATTATACATGATCGAGGAGTGAAAGATCTATGAGAGCAAAGCTAATCCATCTACAAATAACTGTTAGCTAAACAACCACGTGAGATTTGAGTATCTGATACTTTGAAATTAGTTAAAAAGATTTAATTTTATAAAAATGGATTCATTGGGTTGATGAACGATTCATGATACATGTTGAATGATTCAAGATCAGATGTTATCTTTTCAATGAAAACCTAGGAAATATCGAAGCTACTACTATGTTTCCCTGAAGAGCCAATAATGTTGATTCGGTGCCACTTAGGTATTGTACAACTTCATCATCATAGGTTTCTATTTTGGGTTCGTGGAACATTGTACAAATCTCTACGAACAATCCTATAATGGGTTTAATTAACATTATCTATCTTTCCATCAATCGAGTAACGTTTGTTTACACAAGAAACTATAAGACTTGTAATCTAGCTAAAAATTAGTAGGATCCTCCTATGATTTTATTTTTTTTGTTAATTTAGTATTTGGGTA
Source organism: Scalesia atractyloides (assembly GCA_947069175.1). NCBI lineage: Eukaryota > Viridiplantae > Streptophyta > Magnoliopsida > Asterales > Asteraceae > Scalesia > Scalesia atractyloides. Next base: position 14,076 of record CAMTDV010000137.1, on the reverse strand, counting down.
AGCGTTTTTACAAGGTGTGCCATAATTGCCTATCCATGCAAACCGATAGCTATTGGTTTGAGTTGGTATGTTGTTGCATTTTTCTCTAGGTAGTTAAAAAAAACATGTAAGTGCATAAAAGACACATAAAATAAACTTCAATAAAACCGTAAACAAAAAGTGTTAGTTAAAAGTATTTTACAATTGTTCTTTACGTGAGTTCATAAATTTGTCTTTACAATCTTTACTGACGAAAAAACATATTTCAACCATTGCGGCTATAATGGGTAAAACCAACGTTAACTTTAATAACTTATAGACCAAAGGAAATAATATGTGTTCTCTTGTTTCCACCATAACTCTATCAAGATGGAAATCCGGATGGCAATGGGTCAGATATGGGACGGGTTTAGGTAATCCCAACCCCAAACCCGGTTAGATAAGCTTGTCCCAAACCCGTCTCAAAGCCCGTCGGATTTCTAGCGGGTAAATACTCATCAGGTATACCCGCGGATTTTGGGTAAACCGGTTAATTTAAAAAGCTTACCCGTTGGGTATACTTAACCCAAAACCCATCGAGTATCTACCGAGTAACTACTAACCGGTTACATTTCGTATTCACCATAAAAATATATATCAAATAACTACAATCTATACCAGTGGCAGACCTAGAAGAAAAATTTAGGGGTATCATGAATTTTTTTACCTAAGGCCGTCCTCGTCCATGAGAATTTGAGGGCCCTATACGGCTAGTAAAAATAGGCCCTTAAAATTTTCTTTGATCTAGGAATATATATATATATATATATATATATATATATATATACACACATAACTACTAGGTTATAGACCCACGAGTTGATTAGAAAAACTAAACACTAAGTAATGAGATTTAGAAATTATAATATGATATTTTGAGATGAAGTAAAATTGAAATAACGTATTAATTAGGTATAGACACATGTGTTGTGAAACTATTTTATAAGCAAAATTGTTAATCAGCCTTTATTAATCTATACTTTTTAATATCGTGTCACTCTCTAATAAAATGATTGAATGAATTTTATTTTTACATTTTTAAAAGCATATGTGAATTACTTTTTTTTTACTACTGGGTGTACTACAAACACAAGAATGTTATCAAGTATTTTTTATGCTGAATATTAAATGAAGTTTGACTATTCAATGCATACTTCACAGCGCTTTACGACGGCACAAGTTGATGTTTACTACGTCGGTTTTTAACAAAAATATAATAGAAATATGAACGCAGTGCTAAAAATATTTTGGTATTGATATATAAACCTAAAAAGGTATGATTGTGATTATTTTTATAAATCTATAAATCTCACATGTTTAAGTTTTTTAAAGTATGAAATAAAGCTATTTATTATAATTATTGATACACTTAAAATAAAATTTCTAATTTTGTCTTTGATAAAAAGAATCGTAATTATTATTTTATATCTTTAAATGAGTCCAAGAAATAGAAAATCAAAGTTTAAGTTGTATATATAAAAAAGACTAATACGTGGGCAACTTATTTCCATCAAACTTCATTTAATAATATAATCTTACTTCTGAACTATTCATTTGCCCAACACACAATGCTTTATTTATTATTAATTATTGATACACTTAAAATAAAATTTCTAATTTTGTCTTTGATAAAAAGAATCGTAATTATTATTTTATATCTTTAAATGAGTCCAAGAAATAGAAAATCAAAGTTTAAGTTGTATATATAAAAAAGACTAATACGTGGGCAACTTATTTCCATCAAACTTCATTTAATAATATAATCTTACTTCTGAACTATTCATTTGCCCAACACACAATGCTTTATTTATTATATAATAATAATAACTAAAAACTTCATCTTCTCAACAACTTGCCGCTGCAACCTATGACCTATCGACCGGAATTTCGTATCCGTTAATCGGAAAATATCATTTCATCTCATCTTCAACCATACTTAGAGGTATCCTAATATTTAATTAGGGGTATCCCCTATAAATAAAACAGATAGAGGAAAAAATTATACTTCATAAAAAAAGTTGAGTGTCCCGTACTACTCCTAGCTCTCACGTAAGTCCGCCCCTGATCTATACGGAATAGAATACCTATATGTGTAAAATATGGATGTATCATATATATATAAATATTTAATAATATAAAAGAAATTATATCGGGTATATAATCAGGTACACTTTATCGGGTAATTGGGTTGGGTAAACAGGTAAATCACTAAATCCCAAACCCGCGAAAAAATAACTAAACCATTCCCAAACCCGTCCCAAACCCAATTAACCAACCCCAAACCTTTACCAAATGTGTCGGGTTTCGGGTTTACCCTTTGGGTTTGATTGCCATCCCTACTCAAATCCCACGCAAGTTAGAAAATCGTTCATCTTTTCTCACGCTATTAATGTACAAGCCAAGTTGATGTGCAGAAACAACTTTCTTTCCATTATCAAAATCATATTGATAAAACTCACCCACTCATACCAATATTGATGCACCAAACTTGGAAAATGAGTCAAATGGATTGAAAGTTGTCATGTTTTGAAGTATTTCTGTGTTAATCTCAATAAAACAATTACCAAACCCTTGAATTTCCATACCCACAACAGTGTTAAACAATCATACTTATAATAATGTTAATTACTCATATCGTACCTTTGTCTTTTGGCTCTAGGACTTCCACTATTGATATAACTTGTTGTCATGTTCATTGTCACACCTCCGTTTATCGCCGGTGGGCCCGGGCGTGGGGCGTTAGCGTGACGATTGTATACCAGTTTCACAGTGCAACGAATATATGGAGTTACGTAATAATAAAGTATGAGTATTTAAAAACTCTTAAAATATTAAAAAAAAACTTTTAGCATGAATATCTGATACCATATCACCGAAAGGTGGATTGAATAAAATTTTATATGGACTTGGAGGCATCATGGGTCTTTGCCATTGGAATCACAAATTCCAAAGCTATAGACCGGACCCTATCCAACTACTATCTAGGTTCGCCACCTGTTAGTCAATCTTTAAAAATACGTCAGTTTTCGTTGGTAAATATAGTTAGCAGATTCATTTTTAAAACATTTAATAATCATGAGACAAGTATCTTGATTTACTAGTTTTACATGCTTGTCACAATAGGAACTAGTATAGAGCTATTCTTTGATCAGTAGACACACCATATTTTGTGAACGGTCAAGTGTATGCCTACACCTTGCACTTATGACCATTACAATTAATGAAACGGGGAACCCGATTATGGTAATATCAATCCCTAAATGCTTTATGATAATCAAGCAATACGTATTAAATCGAATTATCACTAGTAAGCATTTAGCTCCTGTTGTGATACAAGAGTCGAGGGGTTTTATACTATATCGCGAGGTTTAATAAAAAGAGTTAAACGTATTTACCTGTGGTAGCAGTTGAACACAACGTATTCAGTTTGTAGTACAGCCGGATCCAAAGTTTACTGGCTTATGGTGCGATTACTGGAGGGCTCTTTAATCCAAAGTGAATGAAAATAATATCCATGAGAATCGTCTACTGATCGTTATAAGTCATTGAGACTTGATCGGTTAACGCAGATTTAAACCACGGTTTTGTTAGATTAAACGGTGACCAGATAGAATGTTGGTTATAACCGCACGAATGAGGAGTCTTATACAATATGGTTTATTACCCTTACATTTTGATTTGAAAAAGGTTTTGACTCGTTACGACTTGTTTATATGGTTTAAACCATTTTAACTAGTCGTATGCGTATATACGGGTTCGGAAGGGAAACGGGTTCGTGATAATCATGAGATGTAAATGAAGGGTTTTATTTCCTACATTACAAAGACCATTTGGGTAAATTTAATTTGAAAATGGTTGACCAAAGTGACCAGAACTGAATGTCAAACAGAATTGTCAAACTGTTTGAAATTAACGACATTCGAATGGAATTAAGATATGAAACTAATTGCGAATGTACAATCTTATGAAAAGCGACTTACCAACTTTAGATGACGACTTTAGAAGACTAGAGGAGAAGCTCAAAAAGAAGAAGAAAGAAGTTCACACAAGACTTTTTAGTGAAATGTGATTGTTTTGAGTTTGGGATGGAAATTATGGTGCTCAAGGGTGCTATTTATAGAAATGGAGGATGCTAGAGGTGTGGACAAGCGTCTAAGAGGGCTTAGATAAGTGATTAGTGTCCTCATATGTGTCAAAACCAGAAGAGAAGGTGGTAAAACTCGAACTAGGTGGCACAATATGGTGAAATGTTGCTGCTAACGATTTTACTGCTGTCAGAGTCCTCTTGCGGACCGCAAGGAGTCTCCATACGATCCGCAAGGTATTCAGCGAAGCAAAATTTTGGTTTTTGGTATTTCAGACCCCTCAACTTCTTATTTTAATCCTTTGGCAATTCTAACCCCTCAATTTAACTTAGTTAAGAGAATGGTTTCAAGACACGTGTCACTTATAATTTCATCGAGAATTACTGGGTGTTACATTCATGATTTCAATATTGTCTTTTTCACAAAACGAATTGATTTCTCTAAAAGAAGATCAAATCCACATTTTCTAACTATTGCAACTTTCCTTTTGTTGTTTCCACCAACAAAATGGATTCCATAATGTTTTGATCTTTTTTTATTGAAGAGCTCATGATCATATATATGTAAGTCCTAAAATGTGTAACATCAAATGCAGATAAAAAGCAACTTCACATGAGCGTAAAAACCTACCATTTTTAATGTTTGGTAGAAGGGTTATTGCTTCCTTATTAACATATCCAATCACTTTAACGAAGAAGGGAAACATGTTTACCAAACGTATAAGTGTTTTGTAATAAGAATTCCATCTTGTATCTCTAGGTCGGATAAAAGAAAGCTCTTGGTTTGACCCACTTCCAGCTTCTGGTATACCACTACCAATTTTTTCCACTCTCTCTTTCTCGTTATAGTGAAAATGCTTGTTCATCTACAAGAAGAGCGTTAGGACATTTGAGACCATTCATAACAGGAATACAAGTAGGGGGCATTTTGTGTGAATAGGTGATAGTTAATAGTCAAGTGACTATTTCGCAATAGTTAGAAAGACAAGAAGGCATAGTGGCGTATTTAAGTGACACTGAAAAAAGGCACGACATGCACTTTTGGGTTACCTATTTATAGGTAAACCAAAGGATCTGTTAGCATCCAAAAAGTCTGTGTAATTCATGTGTCTTTTTGAATTGGGAGATTTACTTTGTAATTCCAGGAACTTTATTAGCACTCAATCAATCATTTGGGAACTTATTTTTTTATGGATTTGTATGTATGTGATTTGGTTTTCATCTAGTTCTTTATCTTCTTTGCTTACTCACATTCAAACACCTAATCAATAGGTTTTTGGGTTTGTTTTGATCACTAGCATTGTAGATCTGTCATTTAGAAACATACAATTTGGTATCAGAGCCTTAGTGCTCTTGATCTAGTTGGTTTTGATTCAAATTCTTGAAGTTTTTGGGTTTTTAATAGTTTTAAAACTTTTCTTCAGAATTTGACTTGGAAATGGTTTGAATTGGTGTTTTGATTGTTGAGGGTTGAATGGTTAGTACTTCTGTGACTTTACAAATCATTTTGAAGTAACCTGGATATGATCAGAATGGTTTTTAGTGAGTTTTTGTGGTTTTTGTACTCGTGTGCTGGGCATATTTATTCTTGACACGGCGTACTTGTTCATTATCTGATGTACCTCTCAGTCTATCAAAGGTTGGTTTTGTTTTTTCTAGAATCCCAGTGTTTTTAAACGACGCACTTAAAGTTGTTGTTATTTGTTTTCGTTGTACTTATCGAAGGAAAATTTGGGATAAGTGACTTTGTCTTTTGCGACTTTCTCGCTTTGCTCAGTATCATCGTCTTTGTGTATGTGATCTTCTTGTTTGTCGGCATACTTGTTAGCGTTTTTAGGAAAGGAAACTTTCCGACTAGCATTTTTAATTAAACTCGCTAGTATTTTGTGTGTTTGTGTGTTCGACTTAGTTATCCAACATTTTTGTTAGCATAATTAGTTGTTGTTTATACCCAATGGAACTCGGTCACGGTGGGTCCACATATTCCAATGGTTAAAAATGACAATGGACTTAAAATGAACAATGACTCATCCACATTTACGAAAATGATAAATTTTTACTTCAAAGGGATCACAAAGCTTATGCAACTCTAACCATAGCTCTCACCACTGATGTTAACAATATGTTTGAAGAATAAGTACTGCTTGAAGTTTGTGGAATTATAAGGGAAACCAAGAAATGATTCAAAATAAGCAAGATTAATTCAAAAGAATATGACACATTTGGAAGTGTTCGTGGTGAAGGTTTGTCCGATCACGTCACAAAGATCATGAATGTGTTAACCAAAATGAAAAAAAAGGTTAGAAACATTGTTTCCAATCGAGCTCAGATCAAGAACTTGTTGGATTCCATCCTGAAGGAATGAAGCCACACGTGTATGATGATAAAAAAAGGAATACGTCACAAACCCAACAACTTTTTATGATCTCATCAACGCTTATAAGTCTTTTAAAATAGATATCACAAAAAGGGAAATGAATCGTCTTGGCTATACTCCAAAAGCAAATCCAACAACACCAAGTAACATGCTTTTGTTGCTCCTATCAACAGTGGAAGTAGTAGCTCACCCTCAGCTTCTACTGGAATTCCAATCAACTATTCAGCTAGTCTAGTTAAAGCAACATTTTCAACTGAAAAATCCATCAAAGTTCCTAATCAACAAGCTATGACTATGTCCGTTGAACATGTTGCGTTATTTAGTATGTTTGAGAAAAGCTATAAAGCTTTAATGGCGGGTGATCTGAAGAGGAATGACATGTTAACTGCAGAAGATATGTACAAGATGGATCCTGATGAGATGAAGATGGATCTTCAGTGGCAGATGGCAAAGATTGTACTCAGGGCAAGGAAGTTTCAAGAGAAGACTGGTAACAGGGTTAGAATTGGGAAAACAACTGGTTTTGATAAAACCAAGCTGAGGTGTTACAATTGCAAGAATTTAGGTCATTTCAAAAGAGAGTGTCCTTATCCACAAGAAACTAATGAAATCATGACTGTTAAAAGAACAGTAGCTATTACTAATGGAATGAAAACGACTAAAAATGCAGTTCCAAAGGGTCTGGTTGTGGAGGGTTTTGATTAGAGAAAAGAGATTACTGTAGCAAAGGTCGTCGACATCAATAAAGCTTTAATGACAAAAATCTCAATTGGGTTAACACCGTTTCTCTCAAGTTTTCCAGGTCACCAATCAATACGAATTCCCAAAAGGCTCAATGTAGTTGATAAAGGGATAGAGAGTGTGGTTGTTGCAGGAAAGGCTGAAGCTGACAAAGGAAAGAACGTTGTATATGAAGAGGTGAAGATTGTGAAGAAAGCTGAAGTTGAGAAAGCTGAATGCAGTTCGGTCGATGAAAAGAAAGCAAAATCAGTGGTGATGGGAAAGGAAAAAGTAAGCAATCAAGCAATGGCTGAGAAAGATCTGGTAAATCATTTCGCCTTGAAATAATATAAAACTGTGTTCACCAAGATGCATAAAAGTGGTTACGCATTTCATTTCACATAACAGGGCAGTAATTAATGAAAAGGATGATGTTTTATGAGTTAATAAAGAAATGAAATTAAATGTGGTTGCCTATCAACGCAAGGTGAATGCAACACTCGCAGAAATACAAACGTTAAAGGAATTCCTGTATAGGAATGATATTCTGTTAAATTAACCAAAACGGTAAAGTTCAAGAAATGAAACAACCAAGCTTCAAATAACTATCGATAAATGGAATGTAAGCAAAAAGGCTCTCACTGACATTGTTGAATGTCAAAGACATGTTTTTTGTAAAAAGTTGGACTTGGTTATAAAGATAAATTCAGTTGTGAAAGAAAGTTATATCCTCCACCAAATTCCTCAAACTACATTCCTATACCAACTCCATACCTTGAAAATGATCTTATTGGCACTGAAAATGATGTTATTAAACCTAAATTTGTACTAACTCTATCAAAAGCAATGCAGATGTGAAGATGAGGCTGAGGAGACTGTGGATGATGATTGTTGTGGTGGAAAGACCATTAAGTTGGGAAGACCGGGGTCTAATTATACACTGCTAATTGATTTGTTTGGAATAATGAGAAAACTAATTCTGTTTTAAATTTGGATAATTGTAATAACTCTAGTTTTTCTAGGATGGATCACCGTAATAGCCATAAACCTAATTCACATTTGAATACTTGTTATGATCATTTGATGATTGTGTTGATTTGAAATCTGCATTTTGCGATGATAAATATGTATGTGTTCCACATGTGTTTGTGCCTGCTTTAGAATATAATAGGTTTTGAAAATTCCTGACACAGGAATTTCCAGAGTTTGTTCTTTCGTCTGCTGGAACATCTAGTTTTGAAGACTCACAAAGTTAACTAAAATTCAGTGCATTCAAAAGCTCAAGTGAATCAACATTTGAATAATTACAAGACCTTTTAGATAAAGATGAAGAATGTTTGAAAGATAAAAGTCATCTCGACAAAAAGCTGAAAAGATCAAAGATTCGAGCTTATCCTGATCATCAACAAGTCATCAACGTTCACCATCACAACCAGGTTCACTACCCAAATATACCAAACATATTAATCTATGATCTAACTTCTTTACATTAGGTCTACCAACCTTCACGTAGGCTGAACACCCGAACACTTTGAGATATTGTAAATCAACCTTTTTTGCACTTGAACATCTCTTATGGTGTCATATTCGTCAGTGTTCACGTGGTGACTCGATTGATTAGGTAAATGGGGAGCCTAACTGTTTCACCCCATATAAAATTTGGAACACTACGAGCTTTTAAGATGCTCATGCTCATCTCCATTAGTGTATGGTTTCAACGCTCTACACATGATTTTGTTGTGGTGTGTATGGAGTGGTCAAATGTCCATTTACGCCTTCGTCATCCCAAAATCGATTGAAACGAATGTAATGTGAACTTCCCCCATATCGGTTCGCAGGGTCTTAATGACTTTATCTATTTATTTTCAATCAACCTTTTATAATGCTAGCCTTTAGCACGTAACTCCACATGAACCATGAGTAATCGTCAATTAACGCAAACACATACTTGTTACCCATTATAGTAGAAGGGGTAATTGGTCCGCATAAGTCACCATGAATCAACTTAAGAATCTGAGTTGCTCTAAAAGACATCGTTTGAGGGAAATTTACCTTGTTTGTTTCCCGACCAGACATGATTCACACAACTTCCTCTCATTCGTAATTGGGGGAATTCCTATCACCATGTTCTTTCTAACCATATGCTTAATTGATTAAAAAATCATGTACCCAATTCTTACGCATAACCAACTTTCATCATCTGATAGGGATCGTAAACACACTAATTTCATTTCATTCAATTTTGTTTTGTAGAGTGTTATTAGCGCTTTACCTTAGCTATCATGTAAAAACAACTTCTCATCTTTCATATTTACTTTACACCCCATATCTGTGGCTTTTCCAAAGCTTATAATGTTACACTTTAAGCTTGGGATATAGTAAATGTTGGTCATGAGACGTTGTTTCCCTGGTATTACCTTCAAATAAAATTGAGTTCTTTCCACATATGTCAAGACACGAGTCATCACCAAATTGAACCTTTCTCCTTATCCTCTTATTTAGCTGAAAACTTAGGATAGGTTTCCCTTCATATGGTTACTGGTACTGTTATCAAAGTACCACTTGTCTTCATCTTTGGTCTCAAATTCAAGTCTCTTGGGTAGCACTTTTGACTCATTCAAGAAAATAGTTTCCTTAATATATTTTTACCATAAATAGGGTGGAATCCTTCCCATCGGTCTCGACTGGATTAGCTTCTTCTTTCTTATGTTTGCGACAATGCGGAACGAAGTGTCCGAACTTGTCGCATCGGTAACACTAAATTTTAGACATATCTTAAATCTTACCTTTGCCTCGATTTTTGTTGCTAGAACCGGCTTTATTTTGCACTTGTGTTTGACCTAAACCACGACCTGCATGGCCTCGTGCTCCACCTCGTCCACGTGAGCCTCTACCTGAGTTATGGGCTTGTTTACCAGAAGAGGATGGTTCGGTTTTGTTGAATAACCGTTTGGACTGTGGTTCAGAGGGTATGTCATCTTCTTTTAAACGTTCTGTACGCATTTACCCTACTAACAATGTCTTTGTACCCAACGGTCTTCAAATCCAAAGTTTATTCAAAAGAAGCAACGATGTGAATATAATTTTCTTGGGGAAGACTCTTCAGGAATTTATTTACCATCTTATATTCTCCTAGGGACGCTGATTTTGAGGCTATGCATGATAACTTTCCTGCAAAGTCATTGATGGAGACCATTTCATTCATCTTCAGATTATCAAATGCAGTTTACAAAGCTTGAAGTCATGTCTCCTTAACTCATTCCTCTCCTACGTTGCAATTCTTGATCGCTTCCCAAATAACTTTAATGTTATCAAGGTCTCAAATATGCACAATCATGTTTCTGGCATTGATTGATACAAAAGGGCAACCACCAAGTTATTCTTGTCATCATTGCTAGTACTCGATTGTATCGTATCCCAAAATTTGTAAACCTTCATGATTGCTTTCATTTGTAATGACTAGACATTGTCATTTGTAGAAGTCAGAATGGGACATTGAACGGATTGGGAATTGGTTATTTTCCCTTCAGCGGTGGTATGATTGTTGTTGTCAATACTGTGCTAACGGACATGGTCTCCTTCCCTGCTTATTGCCTTCACGTTTTCAACAAACAACAATTCATGATGGTTGAATTGATATCATCAACACACAAGATTTAGGGTAAACTCATGTATTATTGCAACTAAGAAACTTACTCAATAATTATTACAATATTACCTCATAAACATAACCCTAGACACAATTATGATTATATAGGAAGACCCAACTCGGTCCCCAAGTTACATGTAACACCCTAATAACCCTCTTAAGCCCAAAACCAACATGTTTTAGGACTCCATAGGCCAACATCTTAATCCTAGACAATTAGGCCCGTAATATGAAAACTAATCAAACAAAATCATCATTGGTATCAGAAGATGATATTACTGTGAATAGGATCGATGCCCTCTCTCATTCTATTAATCACAATATATACTTGGTTTACAATGCAATAATTATGGTAAACATACAACTGAATGGAATGATATATGGGATATATATATATATATATACTATTACAGCCCCATAGTTGAAGCGAGAGGTGGCCGAATGCTGAGACTGGAATGGAAGTCAACAAAGAGAACTTGAGGAAGGCCTTTTGTGAAGATGTTGCTTAGCTGATATCTAGAAGGAACATGTAGAACTTGAACTTGGCCACATTGAACTTGCTCACAAAGGAAGTGAGTTCAATATGCTTGGTTCGTTGATGTTGAACGGGGTTTCCGGAAAGGTATATGGCGCTAACATTATTGCAGTAGACAAGCGTTGCACATGTTAGCGGTTGATATAACTCTAAGAGCAAGTTAAGAAGCCAACGTATTTAGGCAACCATGTTTGTGACACCACAGTATTCAGCCTCGGGCACTAGACCGAGATTGGACGACCATGAAATTAGATTATCACCGTAGTAGACACAATAACCACTGGTGGAACGTCTTGTGTCCGGGCACCCCACCCCACCCAGTCCGTATCTTTCTAGGCTAGTAAAGATGGGTCAGACGTTGACCAAGTGTAAGCCCGTATGAGAGTGTTTCTTTAATGTATTTGATGATTCTCTAAAAGGGGTTACAATGCTTAGTTGTCTATGCGTGCATATGAATACATACTTGTTGCACCGCGTAACAAATATCCAGTCTAGTGAGTGTTAAATATTGAAGTGTCCTCGCCAAACTTTGGAAAAGGGTTGGATTGTTGAAAGAAGCCCTTGATTTCGCACTTAGCTTCGCATGGATATCTACCGGTGTGGTAACGGGATTGGACGCTTGCATGTCGGCCCATTCATTTATGTCACGAGCATATGCCTGTTGAGAGAGGAACATTGTATGTTTATGCTTCTAAACAGAGATAACTAGAAAAAAGCTTAGAGGACCAAGATCCTGCATGGTGAATTTGCTTGCGAGATGAGTCGTGAGTTGGTGTCTCAGTTGGTTCAAAGAGGTGACAAGCAAGATGTCAACGACATATAAGAGAAGAAATTCAGTGTCTCGCCCGTAGTAAAGAGTGGATAATGAGGCGTCACATTTTCTTTGATGAAAACCAATGTTAATATGTAGTCGGTGAACCTTTGGTACCATGCTCGTGGTGCTTATTTTAAGTCGTAGAGTGACTTTTTAAGGCGACAAACATGATCCAGTAGCTTCTTGTCCCGAAAACCCATGGGTTGATACATGTATACCGCTTTTTGAAGATGACTATGTAGAAATGCATTAGTAACGTCAAGTTGGTGAACAGACCACGACTTTGAAAGTGAAATGGATAAGACCATTCTAATTGTTGTCGGTTTAACGACCGGCTAAAAGTGTCTCCACAATTGAAACCCACTTGTTGTAGACGACCATCACATACCAACCGCGCTTTGTACCGTTCCAAAGTACCATCGGATTTGAACTTATTCTTAAATAACCACATGCTTTAGATTATATTCATGTTCAGTTGATGTGGAACAAGCTGCCAAGTCTAATTCTAATAAGAGCATGATATTCATTGGAGATGGCGTTGTGCCATTCCGGTATAGGCATATAAACCTATGGGTGTTTGGGTATGGGAACGGCGGTGGGCGTGTGAAGTACGAGTCGGTGGGGCAGGTACATGTAATGGTGGAAATGAATAAGGATTGGTTGTGGGTGTATCGGAGATCGTCGATGGGCTGGACAGATGGTGTGGAGCTGTTGGTGTGGAATGGGTAGAGGGAGAGTTGGGTAGCGGGTTGTTTGGACTTGCGGGTCAGGATGGTTAGGTTGAGTAGGTGGGCTGTGTGGGGTAGGTGTGTTAGGTCGTAGGCTAAGGGGAGGTGTGTAGTGTGGTGTGGTGGTTTGGGCCGTTGAAATGGAGCAGGTTGCGATGGACGAATGAGTTGTAGTAGAAGGAGTGTGTGGAGAGGATGAGTGGATGTCAAATATAGGCCAAAATTGAGTGGGGAAAGAATCTGCTAAGAAATTGTAGGTATGTGGGGTGTATTTTGTTTGCGAAAAGGAAAGTAGTTTCACCAAAGGCTATAAGTCTAGGTAGTTTGTAAATAAAAACACTTGTGGCCACGATGTGAAGGTGGATGTCCATGGAAGATGTACGCGTGTGACCGAAGTTCAAATTTATGAATGGATGTAGAGGGTGGTAACAGGTAGAAAAGACAACTGAATACACTCAAGTGGTCATATGTTGAATGGACGTAAAGGGTGCTAACGGGTAGCAAAGACAACCGAGTACATTCAAGTGATCATATGTTGGTGTACCGTTGTATAGACATTCGATAGGGGTTTTGCGATTCTTGTTTGGGAGTATGTTTCGGAGGTATGTAATGGTTTCTAAGGCATGGTGCCAAAAGTTGTTGGGGAAGGATGCTTGAGCAAGCATGGTACGAAGGATATTATTAATAGTTCGTATTTTACATTCGGCTTCGCCATTTTGAGTAGAGGTGTGAGGGCAAGATAGTAAAAATGCATCCCATTTTTATTAAAGAATTGTTGAAAAGCCGAATTTACATACTCTTTCCCATTGTCACATTGAAACGTTTTGATTCGTATTTTAAATGGTGTTTCAATTTGTTTAGAATGTGACAAAAAAGGAATAAACTTGTGACTTTTGGAAATGGGATAGGTCCACATAAAAATTGGGAAGTCATCCAAAAATAAGATATAATACCGATGAAAGGCCATCTTTAATATGGGAGAGGTCCACAAGTCACTATGTATAATATCAAAGGGTTGACAAGTGTGCGTATTAGAAGCTTAAAATGGTAATCGAAAACTTTTTCCAATCACACAAGGTTCACAAACATGTTTATTGAATTTCCCAAAATTAACAGAACAATATTGTTTTAATGAATACAATAAAGGGCGT
>CAMTDV010000136.1:0-58653 GCA_947069175.1 Scalesia atractyloides | reverse complement strand
CCGAAACCGGAACCGACCCTACCCGTAGGGTATAGATAGGGTATGCATTTTGATCTCAATACATGGAACCGAAACTGATCATACCCGAGTAATACCCGAAACCGGACAAGAATGGAAACCGGAACCGATTATACCCGGCTATACCCGATACATGATTCTAATATCTTTCTTTTAAATGTATGATAGTGCATTAATTTTAATTTTTTTACCTAATGCATATTTAACAATAATAAACAAAAAATATGAGAAAATAGAGTAATAAAAACGCAATAAAGTATTAAAAAATACAAAAATATAGAACTAAAAAACTCGGAAATAGGGTATAAAACCCGAAAATAAGGTATTTTAATACCCGGTTTTCTTAAGAACCAGAACCGAACCCTACCCGAAACCGCGCACATAGGGTATGGTTTTTGGTCATATAACCGGAACCGGAAGCAAACTGGTTATAGCAATAACGGGTTCCAACCCTTGAAACGATAAACCGAAACCGGTTCCATAACCAGAACCGGTTATTGAAAACACCCAGTTTGTGCACCTCTACATTATGAATAACTGTTTAGTGAAAAAAGCCTCTCTTACAGCGTAGAAATTTTGATTGTTTATGCTTTTCCATTGTGTTAACACCGGATAACAAAATTTAATTATAGAGCTATAAAATGTGTGCTAATAGGTTACTCTGAAGAAAAAAAAAGGTTACAAGTTAATGAATTTTGAAACTAAGGAAGTTTTCTTTTCAATGGATGTTAGATTTTATGAAACTACTTTTCCTTTTAAAGCCAAAAATTTTAAAAACGCCATGGATCAAATAATGGGTGAGTTAAACACCAAGAATTTCTTATATTTTTGCTTTGATGTTCTGTGTAAAAACTTTGAACATCAACCACCCGATGATGAGGAGAGGCCAGTTGAAGGTGATGGCAATGACTATCAATCTTCCAATAGCGTTCAGTGCTACTGAAATGGATGGATGTTCTGCAACATCTAATGAAACTAGGAAAGAGAAGACTTGTACTTAACCTGAGGGTGATAAGACTTCAGGTTCTGAATTCACAAGTGTTAGAAGGTCTGGTAGATCAATAAATGTTCCTAGTAAATTCAATGATTATGTGGTTTAAGGTAAGGTTAAATATGGTTTAGAAAAAGTTGTAAATATTAAAAATTGTCTGCTGAAAATAAGTGTTTTGTGTCTCAACTAAATAAAATGTGTGAACCAACATCTTACAAAGAAGCTTGTTTGGACCCAAATTGGGTTAGGGCTAATGAAGAGATGGAAGCTCTAAATAGAAATAATACATGGATTATAACAGATTTACCCGAAAATAGAAAACCTATAGGCTGTAAATGGATATATAAAATAAAACATGAGTCAAACGGTGAAATAGAAAGGTATAAGGCTAGACTTGTTGCAAAAGGATTCAATCAAAGGGAAGGTCTTGACTTTGATGAGACTTTTTCACCTGTTTTAAAAATGGTAACTGTTAGGTGCTTAATAAGTCTAGCGGTTCAAAATTCTTGGCCTTTGTACCAACTTGACGTTAACAATGCTTTTTTGTATGATGAAATGTCTGAAGATGTGTATATGATATTCCTGAAGGGTATGTTGAAATAGGTTCTAATAAGGTTTGCAAGCTTGTTAAGTCCTTACATGGATTAAAACAAACTTTTAGATAATGGAACGAAAATTAACTTCTACGTTGCTTGAAATGGGATTTGAACAAAGTAAAAATGACTATTCCTTGTTCATTAAAAGTAGAAATAATGTGTTTGTTGCCTTGCTTGTTTTTTACGTTGATGATATTGTTGTAACCGGTAATGACGAGAACGGATTAAATTTAATTAAGTCCAAGTTGTGTCAAAAATTTATGATTAAAAATTTAGGAAAGTAAAAAATACTTTCCTGGCATTGAGGTTATAGAGTATGAGTCGGGAATTTGCCTATCACAAAGGAAATATTGTATTGGCTTGATTAATGAGTTTGGGTTGTTAGGAAGTAAAATTGTTTTCAACCCCATTGAACAAAATGTAGTTGTTACAGATTTGGTCAATAGCAGCAGTTCCGGCTTTGAATCAATAGATATTGCCAGTTATCAAAGTTGATAGGAAAATTAATTTATCTAACCCTAACTAGACCTGATATATCTTATATTGTGCATTGTTTAAGCCAATTTATGTATAAACCATTAAATTCTCATTTTAAAATTGTCTTAAGGTTGTTGAGGTATTTGAAAGGCTCTCTGGGAAAAGGAATTCTTTTTAGTGAAAGTGATAGTTTCGAGTTAATAGGGTATGTAGACTTTGGCCGAGGAAAATGCATTTCTACCAGAAGGAGTGTTACAGGGTATTGCGTGTACCTAGGCAATTGCCTTGCCTTTTGGAAAAGCAAGAAACAAAGCACTGTTTCTCGATCATTCATTTGCTGAGGCTGAGTTTCGAGCTATGAATATGGCTGGGTGTGAGGTTATACGGATCTTGCAAATTTTAGAAGATTTCAAACTAAAACCTTCTCTTCCGGTTAAAATATTTTGTGATAATGGTGCAGCAATTTAAATAGCTGCTAATCCTGTCTTTCACGACAGGATCAAACATTTTGAGATTGATCTATACTTTTTAAAAGAAAAAAAATTATTAAAATTGGGACTGAACAACAAGCAGCAGATTTGTTCACAAAAGGGCTGAATATATGACAATACAACTATTTATGTAAAAAAAACTCAAGCTACTAGATTTATTTGGGAATTGAATTGGGAGGGGATGTTAAATTTATGGACTCAATTCAATTCTAATTTTATTTATTTTCTTTGGTTCTTGCAGTTTGGGTCGTGTCCTGTTTTAGTGTGTTTGGGCTGGCTGGCTTCAGTCTTTCAAAGGGTTGCTAGGGTTTGAATGGTGCTTCTATCTATAAAAGGAGTGTGTTTGCTGCAGACAAAAATCATCTTGAACACTTTATTCCGCTGCTGTTTATCACGGTCGAAACATCGTTCCCTTTGTTGTCTTCTGCTCAAAAGCCTAAGCTTTCCTTATTTTATTGGCAGACATACCTCTCCAACAATTTTCTTTGTAAAAGCTTTCTGCAATACTATTGAGGTTATACTTTGATTGTATTTTATTAGATTTAATATAAGAAGGATTCTTTCCTTGTTTTTTTGCATCAACAGCAAGAATCTAGCAGTTATAAACAAAATGGGCGGGTCAGGCATGTTAACATGCACAACGGCTGGGATATCCAAGAACCACCTTTGCATCCAAATACAATTTAAACATTTAACATGAGCAACATATACATGGTGGGTAGAATAATACCACATCTGGTAACTCGATGAAAACATGTTTTAAATAATACTAATAAAGACTCAAAACTATTATTAAAAAACCAAATATTGGTAATCTTATTTTACACGCCCATTATTTATTAAAAAAAGTTAAGAACAAACAACACAAAAAGGTTCCGTTTTGATCCGTTACCTGACACATTTATTTGGAAAGTTTCACTGATTTCTAATTACAACTAAACTACTTGTTTGCAAACTTAGATACATAATCATGATGACAAATCCGCAAATATAGTGCTTGGTTTGAAGACTTGAAAAACTCAAATACCTCTTGATCTGGGAAACTGCTTGTAAAGTTTGCTGAGCATGGTGGAGCTCACTGGTTGCAAAATCATACCTTTCCGCTAATGCATGGTATGGCGATAGAACTCCTCGACCAGTTTCATGAGCCCGGGGGCATTTCTTATAGTACATCTAAGCTCTTCTTGCAAATGAATCCGCGTCTACTTAAATGAGCTTGATCATGGATTTGACTTTGGTACCATGTCTACAAAAGCACATTTATGTATATCAACATTCATATCATATATAATAAGTGTATAATAACATAACTTTTATTAAAAAAAGAAAGTGAAGTCAAATTCGGCATATGACTAGTGAAACTAGGTAATTCTAGGAAAGATTCAAATTACATAGTTTTTGAAATCATTTAAACATATTATTTATTCATAAAGTTCACAAAGTAGAATAAAAAAGAGCTTGTGAGCTAGCCCAACTTATTTCTATCCATACAAAACATGCATTTTACCCGTTATCTAACCCGGCCATTTATTGCCTTAGGCTGAATATTATAATAGAATACTTTGAAAACACTATTGGTTCCAGATTCTTTTAGCTAAAATGTAATAATGATAATGCTGACATTGGTGAGTTAAACTCGAGCCGAGCTTTGGCTCGTTTAAGCGATATTGAAGTGAGCTCGAGCCGAGAGCTCATTTGAGGTTGTTATCAAAATAGCTCGATTCGAGCTTGAGCTCGAATAAGTAGACTCAAACCGAGCCGAGCTCAAACCTAGTCGGGCTTAGTCCCTAAAAACAAACATGAAGCAAATTTTATTTACAAAAGAATAAGGGGCGAGATAATTTTTACATGAAAATACAAATTTTCCATGCTTTTCATTTGCACAAAATTCATATAATAGTAATTTTTTCCAGTCTGTTCTTTCACTTAAGTGCATAACACTATAAAAATTAAATCCGTTCGAATTCCAGATAATATGTACAGGTGGAAACAACGAAATACTAAGAAATGATGTAAGATATATGCAGTACTATAAAAAGGATAATACTTGAAAACCAACTACAATGCCCAACTTCTGATGAGTATCATAAAACCTAATTAAATTAAGTAGATAGCGTAAATAGAGTATCGTATACAAGGGAAATCTATGTTTAGTGTGGAGATTTTAACTAAAAACTAAATTATTTACTTTGGGGGTTTGATTAATTAGTTTTAAAAACACAAAAAAAACTATTAAGAAAGTTGTGATCAAGATGAGAAAAAGTAACCTCCACCCGGAATCTCGATTGCCAGTTTTAACAGAAAACCCGTTTGCAGATTCATAACACCACATAGACATAGCCTTGCAATTAATGATTTTGATTAATTATTAAGGATAGTTTTTAAGACTCAACATACAACCTAACTACGCTTGTAAACAATAAACAATTCAAATATAATAAACGTTGCACAAATTCAACACAAGTGGTCAAGATTTAACAGTTAAAAAGAATCCAAAAAACAAAGTTTATATGCAAAACAAAACAACCATTCATCCGGGCGGAAGCCACAAACGTTTAGCCACGCATGGTTGTCATCCTATGTTGCAAACACAAATCTGCCATCATAAACTCTTCTCTTTTGCGACGTCTCAAAGCTGTGTCCAAAACAATTCTGCGGTCTAATCTCTTTTCTCAATTGCGAACCGTGATTTTATAATATTTGTATCCCCTCTTTAAACACCGACCTATAATATTTGCAGCCCACACGACATGATCAATTCCGTTGTGCTCTTTTCGAACCTTTTCAATTCATAGCAATTCTAAATAATTCATGTGAACTCCAAGTCTACAACTGCCATTTGTGAATACCATCATTAGAAACTATTTAGCTATACAATATAACTTTTCTCTATAACCTATAATATACAAAAGCACAACAATAAATAATAAAAACTAATAAAAAATATACAAAATAAATACAATTACATGATAAAATGTGGTACTATTACAAGCACATCACTACACAGTGGACAACAATTAAGCATTTAGCCATAATTATAATATGAACAAAACAGCAAAAACTAAATGGTTGAACCGACCAACATAATCTTCCAAGTTATAAAAATAAAAATAACATAAAATACAATGTTGTCAACATCCATTAACATGTATACTCATCATCACAAATACAAAAAGAAATAATTGAAGAATACCTTCAGAATTTTCAAAATATATAATATTGTAGGAACTAGGTTCACTTTTTATAAATCATATTACAAAATATATAATAACGAGACTCTCGTTATTCATAGAAAATATCATAGTATAATATTGGTTGCAATAACTAAATGAAAAGAATATAAGATATGATTATGTATACCAATCTATATTCAAGCCGCATCTCTAGTGGGTCCTTCACCCGCACTTGATAGCATCCTGGACTGCAACAAAGAGCACACTAAAACGTTGATGATTTTGGTTGAGGAACGTGTTCAACACGCTTCCCTTAAAACAGATTTCACGCCTCTACTAAAGACGACGCGACTGTTTCCCATGGTACAACAGCCGAAGCAGTATGTACTCATCTCTCTAGTTAGTCTTCAAGTGTTCATTCTCCTTCTAGTGTTCTTCATGTATCAAGCAATACCATATTCTTATAGTCACAAAAGGAAGCATATAGCCTACTAATTGTACAAGAGTTATGGACTAGTGAAAGGTTTCACTTAATTAGTCACTAAATTAGAGACTTAAAAACTCTAATAAAACTAACTAATGTCATAAAAAGTTCTACTCAAGAGTTTCTCTTTTATTCACCACATGAAGATTAATATTTATAATTTCATTAAATTATAAATATATTATATATCAATTCATCAAATTTCCAACAATCTCCCACATGAATGGAGATCATTCAAAACACATAAAATTCCAGTTGAACCTCGACAGTTGAGTTTTGCATACGATAGGTAGGTGTTACCCTTTGAACCTTCGCTCATGAAATGCACTTAGCGCACTAGCTCTGAGTAGACATCGATGTCTTTGAACTCGTCTGCCGTTTGTGTAGACGACAATACACTTCACACAAGACTCTCCTTAGCGGGACATCTCCTCATAGTCGTGTCCAATAATGGTCTTTGAACACTTTCCTGGTTCTGCGAGAGCTCTAGGAATTGTGTCCTCAATTCCATTCGTAGCGACCCCATTTCTCTCTAACATAGGTGATTCTCCTTAGATCATTAAAAGCATTGTGGTTATTGTGATTTATCCAAATTATTGACCACATATTATGCTTAGCCTCACTCTTTGTCAATGAATATCATAGGAATAGACTAGGACGTATTTAAACACCCTTTTATACTTTGGGGGTATGTATAAGCATATATACTAGCTTATGCATATCATTTGTGCCCCCACAGTGACCACCCTTAGGCATATGAGTTAGTTGTCCTATTGAACTTAGATCTTGGGATCTCCAGTCAACTAAGTTAGGTTTCCTTCACATACCCTTTTTCATGGGCTTTAGTGTCATTCCACAACTTGATCTCTAATAAACCCTCAGGTTGTTGGATCCATAACATTATCTTTGACTTTGTCTAGTCACTACAAATAACTTTGAGATCAGTTGTCATGATGTGTTCTTAACTCGCAAGTTAATTTGCCCATTGTCAACTTCTAATACTATAACCTCAGTGGCCATCTGAATTAGTTATAATATATGTCTTTCTAATATAAACATATCATTTAAGGCAAACACATCTCCATTATGCACTACTACCTTTGTGTCCTCAACTTAGTCGTCTGTTTGCAATGTTAGATTGGATTACAGAATCCTTATTGCTAACTTGTATGACACAAATGCAAGACACCCCCACATTTAAGTGTTATATGATATCATCCAGATGGGGTAATGAAAACCATTTCTACATACCCTAATAGGGTTGTTTCTAAATGGATCCTCCTGTAACATCCGTCAAAAACGGATTTTACCAAACCCGCTCCGTTTATTAACCGAACAATCAGTTAAAAATTTCGTTGCGAATTTAATGCCCAAAATAATTTTAAACGATACATAATCAATTATTATATTGGAATATATAATTTGTTTTTGAAAAACTGTTAAAAATCAGAAAATAAAAATGAATCGGCACTGCCGGGTTTCGAACCCGGGTCAGTCAGCCGGTCAACAACAGACTTAACACGCACACACTCAACCACTGCGCCACTGATGATTCTTGTTAATTATTAGAATCAATTAATTCATAACATGTTTTCCCGAATTCAAAACCGGCGCCCAAATTTTCAGTCTTCGGAAATCCCGACTAACTCGCCAAGAATCGACGGTTACTTCAGTTATAACGTAAGCCTTAAACACTACATCGGTTATAACCGATGTCTGAGTCCGCGACACAAGTTATAACCGCCGGAGAAATTCTAACCGACGAATCAAGTCGGAAATCGGACCAAATTCATCGACGACTTGCCTTATAAATACCCCCTCGAACCTCTGCAAGCTTTTTCGCTCAAAACCGCACCTTTACCCGACGTAATTTCACTCGCCGGAAAACTTCTGCACATCGCCGGAAAACCGAACCCTTCACTTCTAAGCCTTACTGAACCCCCTGAGCTTATACCGAAGTCACCCACATCCTTTTCAAGCTTTCTGAAGACTCTCTGCTGCAAGACACACGTCGCCGGAAGTGTTTGCTGTCGCCGGAGTTTCGCCGGAGAAACAGAGGAGTCCAGTCGGTATACCTTACGCCTAATTTTTCTTTCTTTTTATTTATATCTCACCTGTAATTAACCGAAACACACTAACAAACATGAATAAAACTTCGAAACAGTCAGTCATCGTTTCTGGTTGAAATCTAACGAAGAAGACGAAGTTCCAGTTGTGTATAAGTATAATTAAAATCAAGTTAAAACTCGGGTTAGACACACAGTCCAGCGGTGGACTGTGTGCACATTAAACACACTAACGTCTCGAGTTCGAATCTTGTCCCACGCATGCTGCCTTAATAAAAATGTCCTTTTTTTGTTAATCGAACCGGAGTCAACGCGGTACATGTTAAGTTTATTAATAACCGGAATAATAATCAAGTTAGACACATAGTCCAGTCGTGGACTGTGTGCATGTTTAATCACAGGACACGAGTTCGAGTCCGGTCTACTGCATCGATCCGGAAAATTATCTAACTTTTTAAATAAGGCAGAAATGAAAATACTTAGTTTGTATTTAAGTATAATAAAAATCGGTTTATATAACAAGTTAAACACACAGTCCAGCGGTGGACTGTGTTTAACCTAAACCACAGGTCCCGGGTTCGAGACCTGTGGAGCGCACCGGTCCGATTCAGTAAAATCTTTTTAGAAATAAATTGATTTTCGGATTAATCTAATTAATATATAAATATAATTAAAAACATAAATATTTCGGGTTAGACACGTAGCTCAGTTGGTAGAGCTGCGTGCACGCGTACGGGGAGGTCTCGGGTTCGAGCCTCACTCAGCGCACATATACACGCATACGAACCGGTCAAAGTCAAAGTCAAAGTCAACGGTCAACGGTCAACTGTAGCAAAAAAATCAATTTTTTTATTATTTTTATTTATTTATTTTATTTAAAAATCAATTAAAAATATTTAAAAATAACATTTTTTAAGGTTAGAAAATAGCTTTAAACTCACAAAAATACACCCAACAATCCTACTAAAATGGATCAGTAAAATCCGTTTACTTACCGAACCATAATGCTATTTATCTAGGTTAATTTCACTCGTGGTTAAAACCACTTCGCGTGCATTCAACATCATCAACCGAACGCACCCACTGTGAGTGAATCTTACAACTCCCCCTTTTTAATTACACGTTTTGGGGTGTGTCATGTGTCACAAAATAATTAACTCGTTTATTTAAACTTGTGCCATACCATAACGTGATCTAAACTTAGATTGTTTATATTGTTGTGATTATGTATTTCATTTTGTCAACTTATATGAAATTCATTCATTAAGCCCATCAGTTCCTCGTGAGAGACGAGTTGAGCAACGCGTGCCTCAAAACCAATCCATTATTGTTCATGTGTGTATTATTGAGTTTATATTGTTTGTAGTTATGTCTTTCATATTATCATGTTTATGCAATTCATTCATTAGGCCCATCAGTTCCTCGTGAGAGACGAGTTGAGCAACGCGTGCGTCTAAACGATCCATTATTGTTCATGTGTGTATTGTTTAATATTAAATTGATTTATGAATAAGTATACATCTATTTTTACTCATGTGTGGTTGTGCACTTTATTTCATAATCAATTAAATAAACTTGTTCAAATGTTTTCCATAGGATTCACTCGCCAACTTTTTGTTGATCCAAAAACCCTTTTACACATGATACAGGTGAACAGGATGAAGCAAGGAAAACATAGGAAATGCCTTAGAAGAAAACAATGAAGCCTAGATTGATATTTAGGACATGTTGTAATAATGATTGTAATTCTCCATTAAAGTGTATTAATGAATATGAAACGTATAATAAATGTCATGAGCTTTGATGATAACCCAATCATGCCCCGGTCACCTTTTCCGCTGCGGGTCGGGGTGTGACAGATTGGTATCAGAGCCATGACTATAGGGATATAGGATAGGTTATTAGACCCTTAGAGCCTATACTATAGTCTGCCTAAATTTTAATTGATTAGGTGGTTACATACAAACTTATGATATTTATTTGTTTCATATTTGCATATTTACAGTCAAACATACATACTTACATACACATTCATTATACATATATCAATGTTCATATATTTAATTCATCTTCATACTTTTGTTATTCAAAGATTTTGTTGCAATTTTCAAATCTCATCAAAGTAAGTTCTGCGACGGGCATGTAGTAACTGGAAGGGTACAAGTACCGGTAGTCGGAACGTCCTGTCTAGGTTGGCATTCGTATAAATCCAATATAACGGACCAGTTTGCCTACCTGGGGACTAACGATGAGAGTACGAAGGACCTATTAGGCCAAAGCATGCCACACCAAACGTCGTTCGAACTAACCCCACTTTGAGGTGTCACCGTGTCTACACCTGGACACATTCCGAATCTCACACGTTGTATACATATTTCTCGATTTTCTTCGGGTTTTAGTGTACGCAACCAGGCAAACCCATGCGAACCATATGAAAAACCCGGTATTCATGGGGGCCCACATGATTACGAAGGTGAAGTATGGCGGCATGTAGGGCCTAATGGCGAGCAAAGCCCAAGACATCCTATGGATGTAGTAGATTTATTTTTCTATAATTATTTTATGAATGATCATTCCTAGTGCGACCCATGATCCCAAAAGCATCCAACTCATACACTTGACATGTATTCCTTGTAGATGTCTTCTAACCTCGCCCGTAGGAAGATGAGAGCAGGAAAAGCCCGCGAGCGCATGGCTGCCCTAATCGCTCAACAAATGGCTGCCGTAATACCCAACATTGTAATCCAAGTACAACAAGCACTTACCGCTAATCCTGTCAATCAAGAAAATCAAAACGTTATCAACCCTCCCCCAAATATCACTAAATGCACCTACAAGCATTTCAAATCATGCGACCCTCCAAAATACAAAGGGACTGAAGGTGTCACCGCTCTCCTCCATTGGTTTGAAGAGATGGAGAACACTTTTCTAAATTGCGATTGCCCTGACGATCGCAAAGTGCGATATGCTACCGGTCGTTTATATGGAATAGCACTTACTTGGTGGAATACAGAAAAGGCCAAACGAGGCGTCGACGATGCTATGACCTTAACTTGGGACGAATTAAAGGAAATCATGACCAGACGATTTTGCCCAAGGAGCGAAATCAAGAAATTAGAAGATGAGTTCTATTCGTTGAAGCAAAAGGAAGGCGACCACATCACGTACAACAAAAGATTCCTCGAATTACATCGAATGGTTCCCAACATGTTCACTCCCCTCTACCGTTTGATCGAGCACTACATTCGTGGTCTTCCGTCAAAGATTCAAGACTCTGTAATAAGTACCAAGCCTGCAACTTTGGAAGCAGCAATGGAGTTAGCTACAGAGCTCACCGAGAACTGAATCCGGAACAAAGCCTTCAAGGAGGAGAAGAAGAAGGATAAAGCATCGACTGAAACCTCCGATTACACCCAAACCGAATCCCTTTCTCCACCCACTTTTAAGAGAAAAAGAGACGGGCAACTTTTCGCTGCTATCCAACGGAATCAACCAATTTCACATGCCATACCCATCCAAGCTATCCCAATCACTCAAGTGGCACCCAACTCAACCTACCCAAATAAGAAACCATCTCTTGTACCTCACCCTCAATGCAACAACTGTTTTTATCACCATCCCCTTACCTTACCTTGTCGACTATGTGCAACTTGTGGACGCTATGGTCATTTGAGCAAGGTTTGCCGCATCTTTCAAAACCAAATCTTTTCCCCTACCCAAAACATGGTCCAAACCTATCAACAACCCCAATACCCCATGTTCCCATATGTTCGAGCTTGTTTCAATTGTGGCGACCCTACCCACTTTAGAAACACACGCCCTCAATTGGTTAACGTCATCAACACTCAAGCTCAATCAAATCCAGTTAACCAAGTAAACCAAGGAAACCCAACCGCTAGGCCACCAGCAAGAGGAAGAGTCTTCAACATCAACGCCAATCCTGTCGAAGATAATGACGGCCCAAACGAAGATACCCAACTAGTCCTTTTCACCGAAACTCCAGATTCAACTCCAATCGTTTAGTTTTATGTTTTTCTTTATGTTTTAGAATCACATAGAACCAATCATAACTTAAGGATAAAGCCAATGAAACTTTGACGAGAATACGGTGGATACGCCGCTGGTACTTCCTATATATAAGTATTCTTGTCAAAGGATCAGAGGCATTATCTGGCGGTTATGAGAGGTTCCATGTGTAGACTGTTTGAGTAATTATTGTTTATTATTTCAGTACATGCAATTTCATAGGCCGCCGCTCCCCATTACATTATGAGCGTTGAGCATGTTCCCCATTTCATTATGAGGTTGAACCTGGCGTGCCCACATACGATCGGCTCCATTTGATTGAGCCTTGATCGCACAGACATTTTCATTATCAGTATCTTGTGGTTGTTGTGTTTGTTGTAGAGTCGCATAGAACTAATCATAACTTGCGGATAAAGTCAACGAGAATTTGACAAGAATATGGTGGATACGCCGCTGGTACTTCTTATATATAAGTATTCTTGTCAAATGATCAGAGGCATTATCAGGCGGTTATGAGAGGTTCCATGTATAGGCTGTTTGTGTGATTGTTGTTTAGATTAAGTTTATTATTTTCAGTACATGCAATACGATCGGCTCCGTTTGATTGAGCCTTGATCGCACAGACATTTTCATTATCAGTATTTTGTGGTTGTTGTGTTTGTAGTAGAGTCACATAGAACTAATCATAACTTGCGGATAAAGTCAATGAAAATTTGACAAGAATATGGTGGATACGCCGTTGGTACTTCCTATATATAAGTATTCTTGTCAAATGATCGGAGGCATTATCAGGCGGTTATGAGAGGTTCCATGTATAGGCTGTTTGTGTGATTGTTGTTTAGATTAAGTTTATTATTTTCAGTACATGCAATACGATTGGCTCCGCTTGATTGAGCCTTGATCGCACAGACATTTTCATTTTCAGTACATGCAATACGATCGGCTCCGTTTGATTGAGCCTTGATCGCACAGACATTTTTCATTTTCTGTATTTTTGTGTTTGTTGTATTGGTTGTAGAGTCACATAGGACTAATCATAATTCATTGATAAAACCAATGAAAATTTGACAAGAATATGGTGGATACGCCGCTGGTACTTCCTATATATAAGTATTCTTGTCAAAGGATCAGAGGCATTGTCAGACGGTTATGAGAAGTTCTATGTAGGATTTAGTAGTTTCTTGGTAACTAATCATAACTTGTGGATAAAACCAATGAAAATTTGGCAAGAATATGGTGGATACACCGCTGGTACTTCCTATATATAAGTATTCTTGCCAAAGGATCAGAGGCATTATCAGGCGGTTATGAGAAGTTCCATGTAGGATTTAGTATTGCCCTGGGATAAAATATGTGTTACATTTATATCATCTCGCTATTTAAAGAAATTGGATTGTGTTCCATTTCTACATAAACTAACCTCTCCATCATAACAAACGAGAGAGGAACTGTCACCATTCAAACATATATGCTACCAGAATGTGGATTCAAATATTAGTTGTTGTGTTTATTTATGTTCTATAGTCATAGAACCAATCATAACTTACTGATAAAACCAATGAAAATTTGACAAGAATATGGTGGATACGCCGCTGGTACTTCCTATATATAAGTATTCTTGTCAAAGGATCAGAGGTATTGTTAGATGGTTATGAGAAGTTCTATGTAGGTTGTAGTATTAGAAGTTTTGCCTTAGGATATAACCATATCCTTCCAAACATCTCCAAACTCTTATGCATGATATCATATTTAGCGAATCAATTCTGCTTATCAATACTTTTACAGTAGGCAACAAAAAGCGATTCCTGTAATAGGGTACTTAACCCTTACAAGGGACGTTACCGCCTCAAACAAAAACTTAAACCCTTACTTTTTCTAAGCATGTAACTGTCAAACTAAACACCATCATTCTTTTAGTCAAATATATCACTATTTAAATTTCGGGACGAAATTTCTAAAAAGCAGGGGATACTGTAACATCCGTAAAAAACGGATTTTACCAAACCCGCTCTGTTTATTAACCGAACAATCAGTTAAAAATTTCGTTGCGAATTTAATGCCCAAGATAATTTTAAACGATACATAATCAATTATTATATTGGAATATATAATTTGTTTTTGAAAAACTGTTAAAAATCAGAAAATAAAAATGATTTGGCACTGCCGGGTTTCGAACCCGGGTCAGTCAGCCGGTCAACAACAGACTTAACACGCACACACTCAACCACTGCGCCACTTTGATTCTTGTTAATTATTTGAATCAATTAATTCATAACATGTTTTCCCGAATTCAAAACCGGCGCCCAAAATTTCAGTCGTCGGAAATCCCGACTAACTCGCAAAGAATCGACGGTTACTTCAGTTATAACGTAAGCCTTAAACACTACATCGGTTATAACCGATGTCTGAGTCCGCGACACAAGTTATAACCGCCGGAGAAATTCTAACCGACGAATCAAGTCGGAAATCGGACCAAATTCATCGACGACTTGCCTTATAAATACCCCCTCGAACCTCTGCAAGCTTTTTCGCTCAAAACCGCACCTTTACCCGACGTAATTTCACTCGCCGGAAAACTTCTGCACATCGCCGGAAAACCGTACCCTTCACTTCTGAGCCTTACTAAACCCCCTGAGCTTATACCGAAGTCACCCACATCCTTTTCAAGCTTTCTGAAGACTCTCTACTGCAAGACACACGTCGCCGGAAGTGTTTGCTGTCGCCGGAGTTTCGCCGGAGAAACAGAGGAGTCCAGTCGGTATACCTTACGCCTAATTTTTCTTTCTTTTTATTTATATCTCACCTGTAATTAACTGAAACACACTAACAAACATGAATAAAACTTCGAACCAGTCAGTCATCGTTTCTGGTTAAAATCTAACGAAGAAGACGAAGTTCCAGTTGTGTATAAGTATAATTAAAATCAAGTTAAAACTCGGGTTAGACACACAGTCCAGCGGTGGACTGTGTGCACATTAAACACACTAACGTCTCGAGTTCGAATCTTGTCCCACGCATGCTGCCTTAATAAAAATGTCCTTTTTTTGTTAACCGAACCGGAGTCACCGCGGTACATGTTAAGTTTATTAATAACCGGAATAATAATCAAGTTAGACACACAGTCCAGTGGTGGACTGTGTGTATGTTTAATCACAGGACACGAGTTCGAGTCCGGTCTACTGCATCGATCCGGAAAATTATCTAACTTTTTAAATAAGGCAGAAGTGAAAATACTTAGTTTGTATTTAAGTATAATAAAAATCGGTTTATATAACAAGTTAAACACACAGTCTAGCGGTGGACTGTGTGTTAACCTAAACCACAGGTCCCGGGTTCGAGACCTGTGGAGCGCACCGGTCCGATTCAGTAAAATCTTTTTAGAAATAAATTGATTTTCGGATTAATCTAATTAATATATAAATATAATTAAAAACAGAAATATTTCGGGTTAGACACGTAGCTCAGTTGGTAGAGCTGCGTGCACGCGTACGGGGAGGTCTCGGGTTCGAGCCTCATTCATTAAGCCCATCAGTTCCTCGTGAGAGACGAGTTGAGCAACGCGTGCCTCAAAACCAATCCATTATTGTTCATGTGTGTATTATTGAGTTTATATTGTTTGTAGTTATGTCTTTCATATTATCATGTTTATGCAATTCATTCATTAGGCCCATCAGTTCCTCGTGAGAGACGAGTTGAGCAACGCGTGCCTCTAAACGATCCATTATTGTTCATGTGTGTATTGTTTAGTATTAAATTGATTTATGAATAAGTATACATTTATTTTTACTCATGTGTGGTTGTGCACTTTATTTCATAATCAATTAAATAAACTTGTTCAAATGTTTTCCATAGGATTCACTCGCCAACTTTTTGTTGATCCAAAAACCCTTTTACACATGATACAGGTGAACAGGATGAAGCAAGGAAAACATAGGAAAGGCCTTAGAAGAAAACAATGAAGCCTAGATTGATATTTAGGACATGTTGTAATAATGATTGTAATTCTCCATTAAAGTGTATTAATGAATATGAAACGTATAATAAATGTCATGAGCTTTGATGATAACCCAATCATGCCCCGGTCACCTTTTCCGCTGCGGGTCGGGGTGTGACACCTCCCCCACATTTCTTGCCATTTGATCAACATTTCAGTAACTTCACTTATGACGACATTTATACACAATGATTGAACAAGTTCAACCTCATTGTATCAGTGAATTCAACTCATATTGCATTAGCTTACATAAGCTTCCGAGCTGACCAAAGTAACACATGCCATTGTCATAAGTTTGTCACCAACTTAGAATAATTCTAATTTAACATTTAGAATAAGCCTAGACAATGAGTTCTCGTCATTAGCTTTTCGAACAAACTCTTCAAAAGTTTCATGTCGTTTCCTTCTAATGAATGAAAATTCTCCCTTAACTTTGTCTGTACACAAATTCTTTTTGTGTTCGTAAACATTTGAATGTTTTAATTAGTCTCCATCAAGACCCATAATTAACCAAGTACTAGTCTAGCATGCTTTAGACTACAATACTTTAGCATGTGAACAGAAGATGCATCATTCTGATTCTTCACAGCCCTAAGGATATCATAATATCACTTTGTAACATTCATCCCTTGTTAAGAGAAAATGATGAGACTTATTCATAATCCTAAAACATCAATATTTAGGAAGTTCTCACAAATTATTGTATATAGCACATAGCTATTTTTTATCATTCAATTAAGGAACATAATTTGTTTACCTTGATCTCCAATGCTTTACCATTGACTCATAAGGACTTAAACATAAGTCTTAATCCAAGTGACTTGGCGAGCACATTCATCACCGACAAGAATGTTCCTCGTGTGTGAGATAGAGTCAACTAGATCGACACTCAACAACATGGCATTCATAATTTTGCCATAAGTGATTTGTACACATCTATTGTTATTCATTAGGAGATTATATATATATTTAGGATGCTCTCCCAAACGAATATAAAATCTCCATATAGTTCTAACAATAATCAAGTGGTAGACGTATCTACGTATAGATCACTCGAAACAAATCTCGCAAGATTTATCAAAGGTATACAATAACATGTAGTACTTTTTCTTTCATATGTTAGAATTCACACATGTGAATTTTCCAATCACTTCTAACAAAGTATGTCGGCATGGATCTCGTTTGTGTATTTCATCTCAATACATTGAGTACGTTCTTTCATTATTCTCTCATGATATGGTTATACATTTGATGTTTCGTCTTTGACTTTTAGTCAATGCAACAACTCTCAAGTTTTTTATGTCCGTATACTATCCGTTTAAAACCATATTCTTTTAAACAATGTATAGTTGACGTTATAATTACTTTCCACAAAAATAATTTACACGTCACAAACATTAGTGATTTATTTCTTTGTAAAAAATTGCATGTGTTATCCGAAGATATTGAACACAAAACAATAAAATACATTGGAAACTAAATCATAAGTGCCAAACACTTTTGAAATTTAAATGAAAGCATAGACGATATATAGACATCAAATATCAAAGTGCTTATATCTTCAACACTTTATAATCTGACCAAAATCTTCTCAAAGATATCGTCCCATGGCATGTCTTGAGGTACTCTCTCAATAATACTCCATGCACTTGTAAGTACAAGTTCCCCGTTTCATCATGAAACTTTAAACTTGGACAATTTTGCTCAAAACAACACCAAGTTGTTACAAATGCTACATTTAAGTAGTAAACTTGAACAATTAAATTTGTTCACAACAACACCAAGTTGTTTTCCAATAAATAATATTCACGAGATTGTTATTTTGTTCAACATATGTTACTTCTAGCAAGAGTAGCAAACCATTTGAATTCTCAAAACTATGCCAAACTTTGTTTTAAAAATTATTTTAAAATATTTCATTAGTTTTGCAATGTACAATATTCATAATATCAATTAGAGTTTATGATAACATAAATCAAAACCCAAAAGATCAAACAGTTTTTATTGTTTAGTCTTACTACGCATGTACTAAATGTTTTCTAACACACATGTTAAAAAATGTCATAACGGGCACATTACTTAAACAAACGTTTACATAAAATGTTTTCCAAGGATAAAGTTTATAAAATAAACTATTTCTCATCATTTTTAATTCACACATAGGCAATTAAATGTTTACATAAAACATTTTCATTCATTGCCATATACAATGTACAATCTCTACCATTGTATATTTGTGATACACATTATCTAACACACGTCTTAGAAAAATTTAAGTCATTTTTATATACATAAAACATGACCATTTGGATTTAGAAATCACAGTTTAAAGTTGGTGATAAATCCCACACAACTACACCATCACATTATGGTGATTTAATTCTTGTATTTTTACTCTTTTAGTTTTCCAATCTCATCAAGTTAGGCACATAGCCTACTTTAATACAAGAGACATGGGGTGAAAAGAGTCTCACTTAATTAGAGATTTTATTAGAAACATAAATTCTAATAAAAACTAATAAATTGACATAAAACTCTATTTAAGAGTTTGTCTTCCCTACGAAGAGTCTAAAAAATAATTATAATCTCATTAAATTTATATAAATAAAAAAACCATCATTTTATGATGATTTAATTCTTGAAGTAAATCAAAAATCAACTTCAATGTATTTATATACCATACAAAGCATAATATAAATGTTTATATTCATTAAAATCAATGTTATAACAAATTACTTATATAAAATGTTTACATAAAACATTTCAAAGTATTGTATTTTAACAATTTTTAACAATCATGTTAAAATGAAGAAAAAAATTCTAACACGCACGTTAGAAATATTAACATTTCCACAAAATGTTAATTCGACTTGCTATAAACACATACATGGTTCAAATAAATAAGTCATTTCCAATACACACTTTAGAAAATGAACAATTAAGAAAAAATTGCTTCCAAACTAACACTTTTCATAAATGTTTCTAACACACATGTTAGAAATAAATGATTACAAAAATCATTATAAGGCTTATTAGTTTATATAAAATAGACTTAATTTTAACACTCATTTTTAACTATATTATGTAAAATATGATCATTTCTAACAAACATGTTAGAACATAAAACGTTTATAAAAATAAAGTCGGTCTAACACACATGTTAGAAATTTTAACGTGTACAAAAACGTATGGTTTACACTAATAAACCCGATCTAACACAAAAGTTAGAAAACATTAACGATTCCAAAATCGTTTCAAAAAACCAAACAGTTGAACCAAAACTATTCGTTTTGTACCACGGTATAGGATTTAAGATTGTATCTCAATCTCAAAAAATCCAAACACAACAAGATGTACTACGTACATATTTCTCAAAAAAAATATTTATAAGATCATAATCTAAAAGAATTATGTTCTTTTTATTTATTATTTATTTATAAATCTTTTCGTGGACCAAAAATCCTTATAAATAAGGTTTTAAGATTGTAACAACAATCTCTCGAAATCTGTTTTAAGTTTGTAAGATTGTAGGAACTAGGTTCACTTTTTATAAATTATAATTACAAAATATATAATAACGAGACTCTCGTTATTCATAGGAAATATCATAGTACAATATTGGTTGCAATAACTAAATGAAAAGAATATAAAATATAATTATAAATACCAATCTTGATTCAAGCCGCATCTCTAGTGGGTCCTTCACCCGCACTTGATAGCATCCTGGACTGCAACAAAGAGTACACTAAAACGTTGATGATTTTGGTTGAGGCACGTGTTTAAACACGCTTCTCTTAAAACAGATTTCGCGCCTCTACTAAAGACGACGCGACTGTTTCCCAGGGTACAACAGCCAAAGCAGTATGTACTGCCGAAGATGGCTCACGTGCCCGATGTTACACTAGGTAATTGTAGTGTTTGAACTTATGGAACAAATAAGGATGTGATGGTGGTGGAAAACAAGTAGAGAGTACTCCTCTCCCTAGTTAGTCTTCAAGTGTTCATCATTCTTCTAGTGTTCTTCATGTATCAAGCAATATCATATTCTTATAGTCACAAAAAGAAGCATATAGCATACTAATTGTACAAGAGTTATGGACTAGTGAAAGATTTCACTTAATTAGTCACTTAATTAGAGACTTAAAAACTCTAATAAAACTAATTAAATGTCATAAGAAGTTCTACTCAAGAATTTCTCTAATATTCACCACATAAAGATTAATATTTATAATTTTATTAAATTATAAATATATTATATATCCATTCACCAAATTTCCAACACAATTTTAGTTGACTATTGAGATCTTTGATAGCAGAACCATTCTGACTCGCTTCAGCAGAGGTCTCGCACTCGATTTAATATCGGCAGATGTAGGTTAGGAAAACCCAGAAACCCGTACTGTTGTTAAGAAGCGACGCAAATTGTTTATATGGTATAATAATAAATTCGGCGTGCATGCGCTCTCAAGCTCCATGTTCAAAATGTGTATCGCTTAAAACGAAGTGTAACAAACTAAATATTTTGCTCAAAATATTATCACTTGATCATTTTCATGTGACATTTTCTTACATTAGCTTTCTTCAGATTATTTTCCTGTATGCACTTGACTCTTATTTTGATTTTTAAAATTTAGGGTCGCTGGGTAGGTGCGAAGTGTGGTGGCTGTTTACTACTTTATTGCAGGTATACTTTGTCTTTAACATATAAATGGACGCGAGCATTGTCCATAAATATTAAACACTTTGTCCACAAAAACTTGAAGTCTTAATCTCCAGTTTCCGAACATGAAGAACCATGAAGGAGACACCACAGTTGAGTCAACTCGATCAGCGGTAACTCGTCGAAGAATCATCTTGTTTCCCCTACCTGTGTTAGGTCATATCGGTCCCATGCTTCAGCTAGCAAGCATTCTTCATACCCAAGGTTTTAAAATTGTCACACCCTGACCCGCAGCGGAAAATGGTAGTCGGGGCATGATTGTGTTTTCATCAAAGCTCATGACATTTACTATAAAGTTTCATATTTATTATTTCTCTTTAAAGAAGAAGTTACAATAATCATACAAATACAACATGTTCAAATACATTTTTCATGACTTCATTATTTTTCTTCTAAGGCAATTTCCTATGTGTTCCTTGCTTCAACCTGTCCACCTGTATCATGTGTAAAATAGGGTTTTGGGTCAACAAAAGTTGGCGAGTGAATCTTATTTAAATATTTGAAAGGATTAGTTATGTTGGTTATTTGAATAAAATTGTGCATAACCAAATATGAATAAACGTAAATGTAAATTTAATCACAAAACACACCAAATGATGAACAATGAGATCAAGGCTCAATCAAACGGAGACGATCTAATGAGGCACGCGATGTTCAACTCGTCTCCCACAAGGAACTGATGGGCCTAATGAATGATTTGCACGCAACTTGACAAAATGTAAACACGTATCACAACAAACAATATTTACATCATAAGTTTAGGTCATATAATGGTAATGGCACAAGTTTGAATAAACGAAATAATTAAAGCGACACATGATACACCCCAAAATATGAATAGAAAGGGGAATTTGTAAGGATTCACTCACAGTGGGTGCGTTCCTTGATGACGATGAATGCGCACGAATATTATGATTCAACCGACGAAGGACAAACTAACCTAAATAATAACGAAATGATTCGGGAAATAAATAAACTTTATTTGAGATTAATATTTTTAATTAGTGCTCTTAATGGGATTGTTAGATTTATTTTTGTGTGTTTAAGGAAATTTTCTAACTTTAAAAATCTTATTTTTAAACATTTTTAATTAATTTTCCAATTAAATAAATAAATAAAAGAAAATAAAAAGGTTGACTTTTTGACCGTTGACCATTGACCGGTCGGACTGTGTTTATTCTATGCACTGAGTGAGGTTCGAACTCGGGACCTCTCGTTTACGTACACGTAGCTCTACCAACTGAGCTACATGTCTAACCCGAAATATTTCTGATTTTAATTATATTATATACTATTTAGATTAAACTATATTCTGATTTAACAAAATGATTTGTATATTATTGAGACAGGGTCATGGAACCGGCTCGAACTCGCGACCTTTGCTTCGTGTGTGCACACAGCCCGACCAATTGGGCTGTGTGTTTAACCCGTTGGATATAAGATTTTTATATCTTTTATATACTTACTTTCAAGTTTCATATTTGAGTTTTATAAAAAAAGTTTGAATATTGTGACGAATCGAACAAGAACAGAATCGAACCCGAGACCTTGACTTCATATGCACACAGTCCAACCAACTGGACTGTGTGTCTAACCCAGTTTAATACAAATTTTAAGTTATTTTAAACATAAACTCAGTTCGTCTTCTTCATTTCAAAGACACAGACTTTTAAACCTGATTGACTCTATGCGTTTGATAAGTTCCTATTGACTACTTATGATATATATATATATATATATATATATAAAGCGAATGAGATTGGATGAGCGCTATACCGAACGGAGAGTTCCTCTGATTTCCGGCAAGATTCCGGTTAGTGCAGATCTTCCGACAAGTGTTTCTGGTGAACAGAGAGTTGCAAGAAGATTTTAAGAGTGTGTGTGTGCATTCTAAAGAGTTCTAGAGCTCCTATTTATAGATGAGGAGGTCGCACAATTTAAGTTTCGGTTTCGGTCAAAAATTGGGTTATGGCGGATTGATTGCATAGTTAATTGGACGTATTATGACTCGATTTGAGTCTTGGTTCAAGACTGGAAGCATTTTCTTCGGTTAGTTGCGAAGAATTCGCAATCTTGGTGATTGCCGGGGATTACAGCCGTTACTGGGCGGAAACTTTGAATCAGTCAAAGAGATAAGTGATACATAAAAGATTGTTTGATTAATTCATTTCAGATGTTGAGATGTGGTGTAGCGGTGTGTTATGTGCTTGGACTTGTGGGTGACCCGGGTTCTAAACCCGGCGTCTCCAATTTTTTTTAATTCATTACTTTTTTTGTTATTTAATAATTATGTTTTAAAATTCTAATATATATATTAATTATGTATTGTTTAAAATTCATTTAAGCAATAAATACGCAACGAAAATTTATAACTGAATATTCGATTAATAAACGAAGCGGGTTTTGAAAAACCCGTTTTTCGACGAATGTTACAGTATCCCCTACTTTTAGAAATTTCGTCCCGAAATTTAAGTAGTGGTATGTTTGACTCGAAAGGAGGGTGTTTTAATTTTGACAGTTACAATATCAGAAGAGGGTGAGTGTTTAAATTTTATTTGAGGCGGTAACGTTCCTAATAAGGGTTGAATACCCTGCTACAGGAATCGCTTTTTGATGCCTAAAGTTTTAAGAATACGGAACATGGGTCAACAAAGTTGATTGACTAGGTATGATCTCATGCATAAGAGTTTTGGGAGGATGGATATGTTTGAAAAGATAAGTTTATATCATGAAACAAAACTTCAACCATGACGATGCTAAAACCTACACGGA
The DNA here is from genome assembly GCA_947069175.1 of Scalesia atractyloides. NCBI lineage: Eukaryota > Viridiplantae > Streptophyta > Magnoliopsida > Asterales > Asteraceae > Scalesia > Scalesia atractyloides. Next base: position 34,845 of record CAMTDV010000136.1, on the reverse strand, counting down.
ACCTCTCATAACCGCCTGACAATGCCTCTGATCCTTTGGCAAGAATACTTATATATAGGAAGTACCAGCGGCGTATCCACCATACTCTTGTCAAATTTTCATTGACTTTGTCAGTAAGTTATGATTAGTTCTATGTGACTCTAAAATATAAACAAACACAACAGCCAAAGCTTGAGTCTCAAATCTGAGAGGATACATGATTGAATGATGACAGTACCTCTCTCGTTTGTTATGATGAAGGGGTTAGTCTATGTAAAAGTGAGACACAACCCAACTTCTTTAAATGATGAGATTGAGATACGTCGAGATGTATGATGATATGAACGTTAAATCAGTGAGTATAAAACAAAACTGAAATAGTAATTCGCATTAAGATTCTTGGATACATAAATTTCCAATTTATAATTGAGGTACGTAAAGATTGAGATAACATAAAGAAAACATAAAAACTAGACGGTTGGAGTTGAGTCTTGATTCTTGGTGAGGGAAGACTAGTTGGGTGGTTCGTTTGGCCTTATTATCTTCAACGGGATTGGCGTTGATGTTGTAAGCTCTTCCTCTTGCTGGTGGCCTAGTGGTTGGGTTTTCTTGATTTGCTTGGTTAACTGGGTTTGCTTGAGGTTGGGCGTTTATGATGTTAACCAATCGAGGGCACGTGTTTCTAAAGTGGGTAGGGTCGCCACAATTAAAACAAGCTCGAACATATGGAAACATGGGGTATTGGGGTTGTTGATATGTTTGGATCATGTTTTCATAGGGGGTGAGGCTTGGTTTTGAGGAACGCGACAAGTTTTGCTCAAATGACCATAACGCCCACAATTTGCACACAGTCGACAAGGTAAGCTAGATGGATGGTGATAAAAACAGGTGTTGCATTGAGGATGAGGTCCAATGTAAGGTTTCTTATTTGGGTAAGTTGAGTTGGGTGCTACTTGAGTGATTGGGATAGCTTGGAGGCGTACGGCTTGTGAAGCTGGTTGATTGTGTTGGGTGACAGCGAAAATTTGCCCATCTCGTTTTCTCTTAGAAGTGGTTTGGGGAGGGGATTCGGTTTGGGTGGAGTTTGAGGTTTCAGTTGATGCTTTATCCTTCTTCTTCTCCTCCTTGAAGTCTTTATTCCGTATGCGGTTTTCGGTGAGCTCTGTAGCTAACTCCATTGCTGCTTCCAAAGTTGCTGGTGTGGTACTTATTACAGGGTCTTGAATTTTTGAAGGAAGACCTCGAATGTAGTGCTCGATCAAACGGTAGAGGGGAGTGAACAAATTGGGGACCATCTAGTTTAACTCAAGAAATCTCTTGTTGTATGCGGTGTGGTCGCCCTCTTTTTGTTTTAAAGAATAGAACTCATCCTCTAATTTCTTGATTTCGCTCCTTGTACAGAAACGTCTTGTCATGATCTCTCTCAATTCTTCCCAAGTCAAAGTCATAGCATTCTCAGTACCTCGCTTGGCCTTCTCTGTATTCCACCATGTAAGTGCTACTCCAAACAAACGACCGGTAGCATATCGCACCTTGCGATCATCGGGGCAGTCGCAATTGAGAAAAGTGTTTTCCATCTCCTCAAACCAATGGAGGAGAGCGGTGACACCTTCAGTCCCTTCGTATTTTGGAGGGTCGCAGGATTTGAAATGCTTGAAGGTGCATTTAGTGGTATTTGGGGGAGGGTTGACAACGTTTTGATCTTCTTGATTGATTGGGTTGACGGGATTAGCGGTAAGGGCTTGTTGAACTTGAACTACGATGTTGGGTATTACGGCAGCCATTTGTTGAGCGATTTGGGCAGCCATGCGCTCGCGAGATTTTCATGATTTCATTTTTCTACGAGAGAGACTAGAAGACATCTACAAGGAATACGTATCAAGAGTATGAGTTTGACGTTTTAGGTTTCATGTGTCGTATTTAGAAATGAACATTCATAAAACAAATGAAGAATAATAAATTTACTACATCCATAGGATGTCTTGGGCTTTGCTCGTAATTGGGCCTTGCATGCCGCCATACTTCACCTTCGTAATCATGTGGGCCCCCATGATTACCGGGTCTTTCATATGGTTCGCATGTGTTAGCCTGGTAACGTACACTAAAACCCGGAGAAAATCGAGAAATATGTATGTAACGTATGAAATTCGGAGTGCATCCAGGTGTGGACACGGTGACACCTCAAAGTGGGGTTAGTTCGAACGACGTTTGGTGTGGCATGCTTTGGCCTAATAGGTCCTTCGTACTCTCATCGTTAGTCCCCAGGTAGGCAAACTGGTCCGTTATATTGGATTTATACGAATGCCAACCTAGACAGGACGTTCCGACTACCGGTACTTGTACCCTTACAGTTACTACATGCCCGTCGTAGAACTTGATGAGATTGAAAAATGTGACAAAATCTTGAATAAAGGAAATATGAGGATGATTTGAATATGTGAACTTTGAAATATGCGTGATGAATGTATATGTAAGCATGTTAAGTTTGACAATAAGTAACACTCATTAAGTATCACACAAAATGCTAGTGGAAGTGTTTGCATGCATTTGTGTATGTAATAAGTACGAAACAAATAAACATCATGAGTTTGCATATAACCACATAAATAATTAAAATCTAATCAACTATAGTATAGGCTCTAAGGGTCTAATATCCTATCCTATATCCCTATAGTCAAAAGCTCTGATACCAATCTGTCACACCCTGACCCGCAGCGGAAAATGGTAGTCGGGGCATGATTGTGTTTTCATCAAAGCTCATGACATTTACTATAAAGTTTCATATTTATTATTTCTCTTTAAAGAAGAAGTTACAATAATCATACAAATACAACATGTTCAAATACATTTTTCATGACTTCATTATTTTTCTTCTAAGGCAATTTCCTATGTGTTCCTTGCTTCAACCTGTCCACCTGTATCATGTGTAAAATAGGGTTTTGGGTCAACAAAAGTTGGCGAGTGAATCTTATTTAAATATTTGAAAGGATTAGTTATGTTGGTTATTTGAATAAAATTGTGCATAACCAAATATGAATAAACGTAAATGTAAATTTAATCACAAAACACATAATATCAAACAATGCACAAGCACACACACCAAATCATGAACAATGAGATCAAGGCTCAATCAAACGGAGCCGATCTAATGAGGCACGCGATGTTCAACTCGTCTCCCACGAGGAACTGATGGGCCTAATGAATGATTTGCACGCAACTTGACAAAATGTAAACACGTATCACAACAAACAATATTTACATCATAAGTTTAGGTCATATAATGGTAATGGCACAAGTTTGAATAAACGAAATAATTAAAGCGACACATGATACACCCAAAATATGAATAGAAAGGGGAATTTGTAAGGATTCACTCACAGTGGGTGCGTTCCTTGATGACGATGAATGCGCACGAATATTATGATTCAACCGACGAAGGACAAACTAACCTAAATAATAACGAAATGATTCGGTAAATAAATAAACTTAATTTGAGATTAATATTTTTAATTAGTGCTCTTAATGGGATTGTTAGATTTATTTTTGTGTGTTTAAGGAAATTTTCTAACTTTAAAAATCTTATTTTTAAACATTTTTAATTAATTTTCCAATTAAATAAATAAATAAAAGAAAATAAAAAGGTTGACTTTTTGACCGTTGACCATTGACCGGTCGGACTGTGTTTATTCTATGCACTGAGTGAGGTTCGAACTCGGGACCTCTCGTTTACGTACACGTAGCTCTACCAACTGAGCTACATGTCTAACCCGAAATATTTCTGATTTTAATTATATTATATACTATTTAGATTAAACTATATTCTGATTTAACAAAATGATTTGTATATTATTGAGACAGGGTCATGGAACCGGCTCGAACTCGCGACCTTTGCTTCGTGTGTGCACACAGCCCGACCAATTGGGCTGTGTGTTTAACCGTTGGATATAAGATTTTTATTTCTTTTATATACTTACTGTCAAGTTTCATATTTGAGTTTTATAAAAAGGTTTGAATATTGTGACAAATCGAACAAGAACAGAATCGAACCCGAGCCCTTGACTTCATATGCACACAGTCCAACCAACTGGACTGTGTGTCTAACCCAGTTTAATACAAATTTTAAGTTATTTTAAACATAAACTCAGTTCGTCTTCTTCATTTCAAAGACACAGACTTTTAAACCTGATTGACTCTATGCGTTTGATAATTCTTTTATAAGTTCCTATTGACTACTTATGATATATATATAAAAAGCGAATGAGATTGGATGAGCGCTATACCGAACGGAGAGTTCCTCTTATTTCCGACGAGATTCCGGTAAGTGCAGATCTTCCGACAAGTGTTTCTGGTGAACAGAGAGTTGCAAGAAGATTTTAAGAGTGTGTGTGTGCATTCTAAAGAGTTCTAGAGCTCCTATTTATAGATGAGGAGGTCGCACAATTTAAGTTTCGGTTTCGGTCAAAAATTGGGTTATGGCGGATTGATTGCATAGTTAATTGGACGTATTTTGACTCGATTTGAGTCTTGGTTCAAGACTGGAAGCATTTTCTTCGGTTAGTTGCGAAGAATTCGCAATCTTGGTGATTGCCGGGGATTACAGCCGTTACTGGGCGGAAACTTTGAATCAGTCAAAGAGATAAGTGATACATAAAAGATTGTTTGATTAATTCATTTCAGATGTTAAGGTGTGGTGTAGCGGTGTGTTATGTGCTTGGACTTGTGGGTGACCCGGGTTCGAAACCCGGCGTCTCCAATTTTTTTTAATTCATTACTTTTTTTGTTATTTAATAATTATGTTTTAAAATTCTAATATATATATTAATTATGTATTGTTTAAAATTCATTTAAGCAATAAATACGCAACGAAAATTTATAACTGAATATTCGATTAATAAACGAAGCGGGTTTTGAAAAACCCGTTTTTTCGACGAATGTTACAAAAATAATAATCATACACCCTGAATCATACTCTCCCAATCATTCAGACTATCCTCACTTCACCTTCAAACCCATTGTGGACGGGTTTTCCGAGATTGGAAAGCACATTCCGGAGAAACCGGACCCTAGCTTTTTCATCACGTACCTTAATGAACATTGTGCAGATTTATCTACTGATTGTCTTGATGGGTTGCTGGCTGAACCCGATGAGCCACCGGTGGCCTGTTTAATCACAGATGCCGAATACTTGCAGGAGGTTGCCAACTCGCTGATGGTCTCTAGAGTGGTGACCTGGGCTTGCAACATTGTTGTCCTTCTTGTTTATAATGATTTATCTTATTTCTATGAAAAGGGTTACTTCAACCTCACAATGAAAGGTATATTCCTCTTCAAGATCATAAAAAAAGTTTAAGAAATTTAAAACACTAGTAGAGGGTAGAAGATCTAAATCGAGATCAACTCTCTGAAAGTTTGAATCAAGTCTAGCTTAAACGATCTTGAGACCGAGTTCGAGTTTAAAACTAAGCTTGTTTAATAAGTGAGCCCATGCCGAATCTTCATTTATGGAGTAGTCTCATGATCCTAAGCGAGCCTATTATTTATATACTTTTATTTGACGTAATTTACACTTTTGGTTTCCTAGCTCCAGAGGCTGTGACCTGCTTAGTCAAGTCCAAAGGGCCATTCACAGTAATGTCAATTGTAGTTTAAAAAAAAATGGTTTTGCTGTTCAAAAAAAGGGTAGTGGCGTAGCTTGTTGCTTGTTTACCTTCTATTTCGATTTAATTTCTAATGAACTTTCTGTAAAGAATATATATATATAATTATTATAATAAAAATAGCTAAATCATATATGGTTAGGTTAAAATGAGAACCACCACGAGTTGTGAGAACTATGAGAACTCCTACTTCCGCGCGAGTTGGGCCACAATTTTTTACACAAACATAGATGAAAATATTATAAACAAATCTGTAAAAAAAAAAAATTTCCAGTTGGTAGTTTTAGCCTCATGTAAGTTTTGTTTAGGCGCTGATGTAAATTTTGTTACGACGATAAAGTTCTTTTTTACACCTCATGTAAATTTGTGTATGCGGCATTAAAAAAATTGCTGAAACAAGCGATTTTTTAAGATTTTTGAGAAAAAAAATTGGAAAAACATTTTGGATGGTATAGTTTCATGGTTCTCACAACTTAAAATGGCTCTCATTTAAACCGAACGCAACATGCATATTATGCTATATGTAAAAAATATAATTATAAAATATATAAATATATTTACAAAATTAGATAAATTTTTTAATAGATTAATATAAAAATAACGAACTTTAGACAATGAAACTCGAAACAAGCCGAACTCAAGGTCTCATAAGTAAAATGAGTTAAGCATTTGAAATTGCGCTCAAAACAGCACTATTTAATACGTATACATTCAGTTTGTTTTGATGCATGCTATTGCTTTCAGATTCAGAATACGAAGCGCCGGTGCCAAAATATCCGTTTTTGAAAGTCAAAGATGTCATAAAGACCTCAAAAAACCCGAATGGTATGGTGAGATTTGTAACCAAAGTGATGAAACAAGTAAAGGCATCATCTGGAATGATTTGGAATTCCTTCAAAGAACCCGAAGGGGATATATTGCAAACCCTTAGCCATGATTTTCCTATTCCAAGGTTCACTTTAGGCCCACTTCAAAAGTATTTGCCACCATCGACATCAAACAACAGTTTTGAACAAGATCGAACCTTTTTCTCTTGGCTAGATGCTCAAACCCCCAAGTCTGTGATATACGTAAGTTTTGGGAGCCTTGCTAGCATAACTGAGTCAGAATTTCAAGAAGTGGCTTATGGGTTGGCAAACATCGATTTTCCTTTCTTGTGGGTGGTCCGGCCGGTGTGGTTAAAGGTTCTAATTGGGTCGAGTCATTGCCTGAGAAGTTTCATGAAGAAGTGGGTGATAGGGGACGCATAGTGAAATGGTGTCCTCAAAAAGAAGTGCTAGCACATGAGGCAACAGGGTGTTTTTGGACTCATAGTGGATGGAATTCTACTTTGGAAAGTTTATGCGAAGGAGTTCCTATGATTTATTCACCTCGTGATGTCGGGCAACCATTAGTTGCAAGATACGTGTGTGATGTTTGGAAGATCGGTATGTTGTTGGAGGATGGTCTTCAAAGGGACGAAATCAAGAGAGAAGTGAAAAAGCTAATGATAGATAAAGAAGGTAAGAGATGCGTGAACGAATCTATCGTTTGAAGGAAAAGGTGAAAATCTGTTTTGATGAAGGTGGATTATCACATTGGTCTCTAAAGAGTTTGGTTGATTACATTTCATCCTTTTAGCTTCACTACTTGAAAATTCTTATAAATTAAGATAAGTTGTCTTTAAGTAGCAAATATCAAGAACATAAGCTTGTTGCTATGTAGCAAATATCAATGGATAAATAAAGCTTGCCAACGACATCTATTTTATAAACATATTGGTCCATGTAATAGCGTAAAGTACAATCACCTTATTGTCTTGTAACTTTCCTTCCGTCTTGTAACTTTCCTTCCTTACTATTACTGTTATTATTGTTGTTGTTGTTATTATTATTATTATTATTATTATTATTATTATGATTATTATTATTATTATTATTATATGGTTATTATTATTATTATTATTATTATTATTATTATTATTATTATTATTTAACGCATGTTTTTTCTTTGTCAGGCCACTGTTTTGTGATATTTATTAAACTTTGTTGTTATTTCTCCTTTTCTAAAAAGCATCTCCAACAAGGTGGTTTGGTGAGTGGTTCATGAGCGAACTAGGAGTGAAACGGACTACCTTGTTGGAGGAGGTGGTAAGTGGGTGTTGGTTTGCTTGAGCGGACGAGCAAGAAAATGGGAAAGTCGGGATCAAACACTCGCAACCCTTTTTAGTGTAAAAGGTGAGGTGTGATGTGAAGGTATGGAATGTTTAATTGTTGTGGGAAAAAAAGTGGACTTTGGAATGATAATGGTTTGAAATGATGTGTCATGCTAACTAAGTAGGTTGGATTTTGAACCAGATTTATTGTTATGGATGCTCTAAGGAAGACTTTACAAGTAAAAAATGCTTAGTATACGAATATACATTATTGTTTCCTTATGTGGGAAGACTTTGCAAGTAATAATGCTTGGTATATAAATATACTAGGTTATTAGGCCGTGTAATACACGAAGTTGTATAATAAAAGTAGATAATCTATCACGGTTTACAAAACTGTAATAGTTTTATTACGTACAACTATAAAAAAAATCAAAGTACAATTACGTCCAAATCACAAATCTCTAAATACTTTTTTGTATACGACATTTGTTGTTTTGTTCACAAATCACTGATGTTTGTGCCAACTTTGGAAACGAAGCAAAAAAGTCTACAAACAAAGTGAAACCAGTTAATACTAAGTTTTCAAGTTTTGAAACTGGTGAATCTTTAAAAAGTAAAGAACAAAAAGATTTTTCGTTTTATTTCAAGAAAACAATGTTTAAAAACCAAACATCAGTGATGAAAAATAAAGTGGTTTTTGAAAAGGTTGAGAAATCTATTCCAACCGAAAAGTAAGAAAAGGTTGAACAGAAGAAAAGAAAAGAAAGGATAAAAAGGTTGATGATAATATACCCAAAACTAGAAAGGCTTGGGTGTCACTATTCAAATAATCAATTTGTTTGACTGTGCAGGGATTCTGAGATAAAAGTGAATCATCGATAGTGAAGTGCCTTGGCACATGACGAAGAGTTTGGCCGAATTAATATGAAAAAATTTCAGAAATGCCATATTGGGTTTATTAAAACGTTTATTATTTTGATGTAATGGTCATCATGAGGGGGAGAAAGTATAAAAGGAAAATGTGAAGCAGAAATGGATGACGATTTGACGTAATGTTCATTGGTTTGTCAAGTTTTTAGTTTTCAAATTTTTTTCTTTAAAAAACTAAAATCCAAAAATATATTTTTGATTTTATGGAGAGAAATATGTTGTGAAAAACACAAAAACATAAAAAAATTTAAAAATGTACAAAAACATGAAAAAGGCAAAAAGAGTTTTTCTGTAAAAAGAGGAAATGATAGTATATTAGTGGATATCACAGTATGTTAAGGAAATTTAGTCTCAAAAAGTTTTTAAACATGTCTCACTGATGATGTGCCAGTAGACTTCACACATTCAATAAATTGTTTCCGAGATATAAACATAAAGAAAAACTTTTTAATTAGTGAGTGAAGATCTCTCGGATTTATGGTGTTAGTCTACCGAAATTTCGTTTGAGAGATTGCCGGATTCTAAGATACTAGGTCTTTATAGATAATTGATATCTGGGTATTATACAATTTCTTCTAATTTTGCGTAAGCAATGGTATAGAACTTGTAAAATACTTTTGCTTTTAAACCCTAAAACTACATTTAATTAAAAGTATCGAAAGATCTGATAATTGCAGTAAAAAAATTCCAAAATATGGAATACCACTTTTAATTCGAGCCTTCATCTCTTTGTCTGTACGGTGGTACTAACCTGAGCTCTAAAGGTCTCGCACAACCCAGATACATATATCAGTTAGATATATTAACCTGTAAGATGAAATCCAGGGAATCTTGATACGGGATTATATTCTGAGGTAGGAAACATTGTTGAGTCAAGTTCTAAGATATCTAATTACCGTATGTCTAAGAAATTGAGAAATGTGTAGAAGTCTAAGTGGACAAGTATACTGACAATCAAAGTGAATTTGTTCAGAACTTAAAGTTTAATCAAGATCAACGGTACTAGTGATATGTCTCGAAACTAATATGATTCTCTTACACAAACTCACAAAAAATGTCTGTAAAATATGTTTGTACATAAAGGTTTCATTTCATAAACTAAAAAAGATTTTTTGTTGTTCATCTTAGTTTCGACTGCCGATTGTGGAAAGCTAATTTTCAAAGTCTAAAAGTTGCTGAACTATCTGGAAATTGAAAGTTTATTTTGAAATGAGAAATTGTTTTGAAATAATTAAAAGTTCATTCATTTGAAACTTAAAAGTGATAGAAAGCATCAGTTTATTCACAAAGTGATCAACCAAGGTCAATCATTTGAACTTGGTACATAAATCAGGGAACCAAGGTCATTGACTTAGACTTGGTTAACTGAGAGGGTTTTAAAACTGATAAGATGTTTATTGAAAATTTCAAAGTTTGAGACTGAAATGTTTATTTGAATGTTTAGTAAATTGATTAGGAAGTTTACATATTGAGGAAGCAAGATTAAAACGTTGATCAAATATAAAAGACGCTCAAAGAAAGGGGGAGCATGTTGATAATCAACGTCTACAATACAAGCTCATAGTAAAGGGGAGATTGTTGAAAGAATTTATTGTGTTAAAAACTACAAAATATTAAAGTTATGAAGATTGCTCAAGACTACGACTTTGAGACTATGACAACATTCAAGCGGGAGATTGTTGATGCATATGTCTCTTGACTACGTCATCGGGTTGTATCGAGTCTGTAATTGGATTTACATGTTAGATTTTATATTTGTATTGATCACTTTGTATGAAGGTGAGTGATCAACTTCGTACGAAGGTAACTTTGAGTCACTTCGTACAAAGTTGATTCACTTTGTACGAAGTTAGCTAGTCCACTCCGCACGAAGCTAAATGTCTATAAATAAGTGAGTAGGCTAGTTCATTTATAATGAAAGTTTTGGTAGACTGGACGGCGGAGACCTGTCCAAGTGTTTTCAGGATCTTATACACGTTGAACTATTGATGAAAACATATAATTGAGGAAATATAATCTTTCTAAACATGTCGCCTAAATCTAAAATGGATTCCGCAGGACTAGGTTAATCAAGTTAGACCTGAGCTATCGGATCCGAGCACGGACCTACATATTCTCGCTCTTCCCGATGGTAACGACGACTTCGTCGTGTATTGCGATGTATCTAAACAAGGTGTCGGTTGTGTTCTCATGCAACGAGACAAGGTTATCATGTACGTTTCGAGGCAACTCAAAATACATGAGAAGAACTACACTACCCACGACCTTAACTTGGTGCGATTGTTTTGCGCTAAAGATATCGCGACACTACCTTTACGGTACTAAGTGTGTGGTCTTCACCGACCATTAGAGCCTTCAGCACATCTTTAACCAAAAGGAGCTCAACATGTGTCAACACCGATGGGTAGAGTTGCTTAACGACTATGACTGCGAGATTCGCTACCATCCTGGTAAAGAAAATGGTGTAAACGATGCACTTAGTCGAAAAACTCATGTAAAGATTATCCGTTTTTTCCAAATCCTAAACAACCTTCAATACCGTATTCGCGAGCCACAGTACTCGTCCGTTAATGAGAATGACTTATACAAAGAGATGAAGTGTGTGTTGAAAATCAACTCGTATCCATACCTGACGGTATTCTTTACTATCTCGACCGCGTTTGGATTCCAGATCATGACAAACTCCGTGACTTCTTGATGAAAGAATCTCACAAGTCCTGATACTCTATTCATCTTGGTGCCGACAAGATGTACCAAGACCTTCGTATGTCTTATTGGTGGCCCGGTATGAGGAAAGATATCGCCACCAACGTTTCAAAATGCCTCATGTGTTCCAAGGTGAAAGCTGAACGTCAACATCCCTCTGGTTTACTCGAACAACTAGAAATTCTAGTCTGGAAATGGGAGAGTATACCATGGATTTATTACCAAACTTCCTTGAACTTTGTCTGGTCATGTTGGCATTTAGGTGATCATCGACCGTTTGACCAAATTCGCTCATTTTCTCCCCATCCGTGAAGACTACAAAGTCGAGAAATTGGCTCACATCTACACAAATGAAGTCATTTGTCGTCATGGTATCCCCATTGACATTATCTCTGACCGTGATGGTCGTTTCGCCTCGCGACTTTGGCAAACCTTTCAAAAAGCCCTTGGTACTCATCTCAACCTTAGTACTGCTTTTCATCCTCATCTGACGGTCAAACCGAGCAAACTATCCAAACTCTTGAGGATATGCTTCGCTCATACGTAATCGATATTGGTGGCAACTGGGATATACACTTACCTTTGGTAGAATTCTCGTACAACAACAATTGTCAACTAGTATTCAAATGGCACCATTTGAAGCAATGTATGGTCGAAAGTGCCGATCGCCTATTTGTTGGAACGAGATCGGAGAAGCTCAAATTTTTTGGTCCCAAGCTCATACAAGAGATGACGGACAAGATCTTGCAGATTCGTGATAATCTACTCAAAGCTAGAAGTCGACAAAAGAGTTAAACTGATAGAAGACGCAAACCTTTGGAATTCAATCTTGGTGATCTCGTACTCCTCAAAGTATCCCCTTGGAAAGGAGTAGTTCGATTTGGTAAGAAAGGCAAACTCACTTCTCGCTTCATAGGCCCTTTCAAGATTCTCGAGAGGATTGACAAGGTAGCGTATCAACTAGATCTACCTCAAGAACTCAGTAACATTCATCTGACATTTCACGTTTCAAATCTCAAGAAGTGCCTATCCGAAGAAGGACTTCAAGTTCCACTCAATGATCTCCAAATCAATGAGTCCTTACACTTTGTCCAGAAACCGGTCGAAATCATGGACCTAGGAACCAAGCAACTAAGGCGTGGACGAATTCCCATAGTCAAGATTCGATGGGAAGGAAAACGTGGTGTTGTATTCACTTGGGAACTCGAAAATGATATCAAGACGAAGTATCCACACTTTTTCCTTGAGTCTTCCTTTTGAATAACTTTCAGGACGAAATTTCCTAAAGTAGGGGAGACTGTAACGCTTCGCATTTTTGTACTTTCCTTATTTGGAAAGTATACTCATATTTCTATTTTTGGAAACTTGTAATCGTATCATATTCGTACTTCCTTTCCAATCTTGAAATCCGAGATTTTGATCATAATGGAATTCATATTTATACTTATGCATGTTACAAACTTGTGTTATACGCTGCAATCTACATGTTTATAAACAAAAACCGACACTTGAAATACTTGAAATTATCAATTATACGTGCATTATACTCATACACTACTTTGATACACTTGGAATACCTAAAAACATGCTTAATTATGAGTTTCTAGCATAAAATAATGGAATTATTTTGGTAAATTATGCAGGTAGTGCACGGCCATGCAACGGAGGCGCACGACCATGCACATTGCGATCCGCATGACCGCGCACTTGATGTGCACCACCCTACGATCCGTGATCCGCACGACCGTGCACTTGATCCGCACGGCCGTGCAAAATGACCAGTTCTAGCATACTCTTTTTTAAAATACGCAAATTTTGGCTCCATTTCTCTTTTTCCAACTCCCAACCACCGCTAACTTCATTAATTACCTAAACCCTAATCCCCTATTATAAATAGGAGCTTTCCAAACACTTAATCACTCTCACAACACTTCAAAATCATCCATAAATTCTGATTGTTGGGTAGAATATCTTTGAAGTTCAAAATGAGTTCTGACTAACTTCTACTACTTATACCTTGAGTTTTCTTGCTTCAAAACACTTGGAAAACATCAAGGTTTGTTACCCAATGTTCACCAAGGTGTAACAAGGTGGTACAACTCCGATTTTGGTGTTGAAAGTGGGTTTAATTTTCTGATTTCACTAAACTTTATATATGTTCATCTTTTAGTTCATTCCGTGTACCCACTATGTCCTCAATCAAACCCATGATTGTGGGTCTTGTGTATGGTTGTTCTCCATTAAGTTTAAGGTCCAATAACCTCCTAAACTTTATGTTTTGGAAGTTATGTTGCAAACTTTTATAAAACGTAACTTTCTTACATGAATCTTGTGCCTAACTTGTTCCTAAACCCATCTCTAGTTATGGAACTTGTTTAAGGTTAAATCTTATGAGTTTAGACGTGCAAACACCTCTAAACTTTCTGTTTGACAAGGTTTAGACAACCTACAAGTGTAGTGACCATCCAAGCTCACCATTGTTCATATGGTGAGTCTTGCATGTGTCTAAATGTGTGAACCATGGAAGTTTGGGCTTTCCAAACTTGTTTCACTACCTCACTTGATGTTTTATCATATTATTCCAAGTAGTTTCCTATACCTAAAGTAACACAACCCCGCCGCATCTCCAACATATTCCATGATGGGTATGAAACACTCGGGTTGCTCTTACTTGGCTACTTGATGAACTAGGTAGATTAGTTGTATTTTTCTTTTTCATTCATGACCAATCGGGTTTACCAACTAAGTTGGTAAACTTTGTGCTATGGTGAATCATACAATGAGGTATATAAACCTCCATGCTTGACTTATATGAATTCTATGATATTATACAATGGACAAATATTAAATTATACTATACAATATATAATATTTATATTTAACCGAATTTGTGATGTTAACCGGATTATGGTTATATGTCATGAACATAGGTTACTTTATCTTTGTTCTAAACACCTTGGTTTTAATCCTAATGGGAAAATTAGGACCCATGAAATCACTTAAGAGCTTAGTGTCAAAACGAGTATTTAGACAAGATATGCTTTCGTGTACTTATACTTTTATTACTTAAATTCTAAATTCGAATCCTCCACCGAATCCCAATACTCATACACTTTCGTTTCCCCAATGTAGGGAACTTCGATGTTCCAAACTCAAACGCTCGTCAAACTCTCAGTTGCTAGGAACGCTTTGCAAAACCGTGAGCATACATGACTCTTTTTTTTCTTTTTACACTTTTGGGTGCAATACATACACGCTATCAAAACTCACGCAATCACATACTTTATGCTTAAAACACAAACAAATAATCCAATACATATGCTTGATACGTTATACTTGAATTCATATATGCTAGACTACTCTTATGCTTTATAATTGTCACTAACTTCGTACAAGCCTCCCTTAACATGTATAGCGCTATAGGATTAACGCACCGCCCGTATTCTTTAGGTCATGTTAAGTAAACAAAACGTTCTATTTATTTCTATCATTAGATTACGCTTGTAGAAATCTTTGGGTTGACATGTATAGTTGCATGCTAGTATCATACGTTAGTATTAAGTTAACAATTATGCCACATGGATTCGTTTAAACTTCTATACTTATGTTAGTAATAAAACTTGTATGCCCACCAATACTTTTGTATTAAACTATACTTTAATATGCATTGCAAGAAATTGATGACTGGAAATGAACCTTTAAATTTAGTACTTTGTTGATTTTTTTGTTGTTCAACATGTTGTAATTTGCTTCAAAACAACTATACTTGTTCCTTAGCAATGAATGAAATTTATGTTTAATAAATATCGTCACGATTAGTGTTATGACGACTGTTGCAATCTCGTTTTCGTCCCGCCCCGATATTTCCACCATCGGTAGGGGGTGTGACATGAAATCCCCTCACAATCTTACATGCGCTAATGATGTTCTAAGCACAAACTGCAAGGCAGTTATGATGTCCATTAGTTCACCAAGTGCAGCTGTAGATGCCTCAACTAGAACAACACCATCTTCACTACAAAAACCAATACAGAGAACACAATGTATTATGGGCAAATCAAAATCAATCAAACAATATAATCGATTCTTATGAGACAATGTCAGGTTTGAGAGTTGTATTAAATGAGAGCTATTTACATACTCAGCCATGATCTATGATGTTAAACCATCATATTAGATTAAATTGCATCAAAGAGCCATATAAAAACAAATCAAAAAATTATGAGACACATATTTGACCATGGAAGAATTGCATAAGACACTTATTATTTCATAATCAATACTTGCCTATATTACATCAAAAGAATATAATCAACTTGTAACCTTTAGAAAACGATAAGACTTGGATGCAAGTTCTTAATCTCCCCAAACACGTTAATCCACCCTTCAATTGTTATGGAACATTTACATATTTTAAAAGTTCCATAATGAACAGATAATCTTCTGTTACAACTTATATACAAAATGTTGTTAGGCATACGCTTCTAACTACTTTTGTAAGTTTCCAGAGGGACTCTTATCATATTATATAGTCTTCTGCACAGTTTTAAGAACTTCTACAAGCTTCTCATCCATGTGACAATATTATTTATGCTCTCAATAGAAAGTATAATGGGAGTTAAAAAGCAATTTATCAAAAAAACTACATAAATGTAATACCCAATCTGACAAGGATAAACAACATCAGTAAGTGAAAAGAAAAGAAGAACTACAAAATTCAGCTCTTCCCGAGTTTCATTTAACGAAGAAAAAGAAAGGATTTGAAGCGATGTCAAAAAAAAGTCGTGTTCTAAAGTTTTTTAACGGAAGGAAATGCAGGGAAAGAGAGAGAAATAGAAGGAAAACTTATATTTAATTTCTTCATTTTAAAACTTTCCAAATTAGAGAGATTTGGAAGGAAAGACTTTTAACACATAAAATCTTTACTTTTCTTTTCATTTCCTTCGAACTCGAACTCGAACTCGAGAACAACGTAGTTAATTAAATATTTTCTTTCCACTCCCTTTCTTTTCTCTCCGTAATGCATTTTATATTCTTTTCTTTCGTTTATTAAACTCTGGAACATAGAGCTACTAAATTATGTCACTTGCCAAACATACCAAGTACATATATGAAAGCAACTAAATTGCGTAATGATTCTAAACCATAACATTTTAAGTCAACCTACAAAGAGATTAATTGAATTAAACACATAAGGTGTTACTTTACACACTCAAACTAATCATCATTTCATCATTCTATAAGGAATAAACCCAACTTTACCTTTCTGTATTATTTTACTACGAGTAATGAGTATGGCATTTACATGTTTCACCACAAAAACATTCAACCCTTTTAACAACCACTGATTTCAAGGCTTAAGTATAAGATCCTACAAAATTCAAAAATTACAATTAAAACCCTATCAATTAAACCTCAAGTGTGAGCAAAGTGTCTATGAAAATACAACTCCAAATAAATTTATAAACATTAACTAACACCAAATCCAAATAAATTTATAAACATTAACTAACACCAAATCCAAATGACAGTAGCAAATTAATTCAAAATTAAGTACCGAATAACATGAACAACGATATACAAACAAAAACACAAAAAACCCATTAATATCACTTACATAGTTCAGGATCGGGGCCATCGGAATCGAGAATCAAGACGACCTGACATCCGACTGTTACGTTCAAATTCTCACGTAAAATTTTTGTTGTTTGAGATTGATATGGTTAATGAAACTAATTAGAATTGATATGGAGAGGGAGACAACGTTGTGATGGGAGATGTTGATTAGGGTTTGGATCGGGTGGTTGAGTGGGTTAGATTTGCGGGAGAGAAAATAGAAGAATGACACATGGTTTTTTAATGAAATGCTTTAAATATTATTGTCTTTTCAAAATAATACAAATATTGGTTATGAAATATTGCTTGAGTTAAATTTGATTAGAGTTTTATATTCAAACCTCGATCTTGGTTTGTGAGATATCTGGTCAATCGTTTTATTTATACGTGTATATAATTATTTTTTATACATTTATACTTAGATTTTTATATGTGTTATTTAGTTATCCTAATGATATTTATATATGTAAAAATATATATTATATAGTCGATTATAGCATTTATAAATAGAGTTAGGTTTTGGAACAAATGGGTCTTAATATATAAATTGGCTTAACGTGAGAAATGAAGAAGGCATTTTTTTTGTCTTGAATTTTTTTCTCATTTTATTAAGCATGTATTTTGCTACGACCGATATCCGGTACAAATTGGCTTAACGTGAGAAATAAAGAAGGCATTTTTTTGTTTTGAATTTTTTTCTCAATCTTATTAAGCATGTATTTTGCTAGGACAGGTATCCGGTGTTTAGAAGGAAATTTGGTAGAGACAATACTAATTCGGTAGTAATTTCGGCAGCATAATGTTTAAGTTAACCCGATTTTATAGCTTCTGAATCACACTGAAAGAGCATACATCATTTTAGCCCTGGGAAAGAACACGCAATTCAATCTCTTCTCAATCCAAAACTACCAAACTTGTGAAGTCATACGCATCACTACCCTTTATATAGGTGTAGGACACCAAGCGCGTGACTCCTACGCATGCACGACTCGTCCATACACAGGACTCCTCCGTGCGTATGAGTCTTGCATTCCTCTCTCACTATAACACACTCTCAACTATACAATATTCAACACACACTCTATCTAGCCTATTCACACAGTAAAGGTCACTAAATGCACTAACAGATTTCCCCTTGTACGTTGTTGTCGAATCTTGATCTTCAAATATGAGAGTCGTGTTTGAATATTATGCAACTTCAATCAAGTTATTTGTTGATTTCGTAGGCTACGCGTCAACAAATTCCACCTCGATTGATGCTTCGAGTGTGCATTTGATTCAATAAATTCCCCCTGAATTAATGCTTCCGGTCTTTATCTGCACGGTTCCCGACACAATCCTCTGATTTGCTAAACTACAATCTTCATGAACATTAACGAATTTGAAACCAAGCAATGCAACTTCTCCATTTCAAGGTTAACAACATCCGCATTCGGTTTTAACTCACTCACTGCTCGATCCACCGATCTTCAAAAATCCAACCATAGAAACTTCAAATACCACACTGGTCACCTTCAAATAAGCGAATACTCACGAAAATCTGAAATCTCGTTTTCCGTAATCAACTTTATGCTTCACCAACTTCAATAACTTATCAGTGTAAACGGTAATCTCCACACTCAGAAAATCTTTCTAGTGTAACACTATGATCTTCAAAGTATAATGATTAAACGTTCTTCAAAGATCAATTATGTAGTCTTCTCCGTTAGTCCTGGTGCAACGTAATCTTCAAACATCATTACTCCTCAAAATATAACTCATTTGCTTGAAAAACCAATATGTAGTCTTTTCCTAGACAAAGCTGCCATGTATCAAGTTGTTTTTTTTCTTGAAAATTCTTTTGAAAAACTGACGGTTCAATAAAGAGCGCCTGATATTCTCTGTATACCAGCTTAAAGAAAACTGATACCTCAATTTGTTTCCAAATTGAAAAATACAAGATACTATGCATTACCACATAATTTAAACCAGAACCACCCAAATACTTTTGCATATCTTCACTTTCACTTTTCTCGTCTGAATTTCCAAAAATGCTTTGAATTTCAATATTTAACATGTAAATCTTCTCTGAATTTCCAAAGATACTTTTGCATATCTTCTCTGGCACTTATTCCCCTCATTTTTGGCAAATTCTGACCTCTGTAAATCATCACTACATATTCAAGAATTCTCCTTCAATCTTGGCAAATTTTGATCTTTACCATTTCTCAAAACTCAACTTTGCGAAATATTTGACTTTGTGTTCCACAAAAGTCAATTTTTTAACAATGCAGAATTTTACGTTTTGGCCCATTAATAGTCACTTCACCAATTGATAAAAATTATGAATTGGTCTCCATGACTACCCTACTCTTTATCAACAGTTAGTGATTTCATCATCCTAAACTTTCTCTAAACCCTCTAACATGTCCCTGAAAAACCCGTATTAAACGTTAAAATCTCAAATAAAATTTATATCACCAATTTTTTTCTAGACACTCGTCTCGTCATCACGAAAAAAAAAATGTCTCCCCCTAAACATATACTCCTAGGTGCGTATGGGTTCTATGTTTGTTCTCCTACACGCGTATGACTTTTACGCTCTAGATGGTGCGCACGTACGACTCGTGCGCTTCAGCATGCTTGCAGTTTTCGACTAAAAAATTTTCATTTCTTTGAACTTGCGAAAATTAATTCCGAATGTAATGATATCTTCACTTTGACATTTCATCCGTGAATTGATCACCAATTTTGATTTTTACGTCTAAAACACTCAAATCATGAGCGTAAGTGATTCAATAAACGGTTATATCGATTGAATCGGTACCGTATCTCTGATAGCATTGCTAGGACTGGGATATAGTGTTTAGATGTAAGGTTGGATAGAGATAATTCTAATTCGGTAGAAATTTCTGCAGCATAACGTTTAAGTCAACCCGATTTTATTAACTTCTGAATCATACCGAAAGAGCATACGTCATTTGAGCCTCGGGAGAAAACACATAGTTCAATCTCCTCTCAATCTGAAACTACCAAACTTGTGTAGTCATACGCATCACTACCTTTTATATTGGCATAGGACACCAAGCGCATGACTCATGCGCACGCACGACTCATTCGTACACTGTGTGTGTATGAGTCTTTCGCTCCTCTCTCACTATATCGCACTATCAACTATACAATATTAAAATCAAGCTCTATCTAGCCTATTCACATAGTAACGGATACATTAAATGCACCAACATATTTTACTCCCAAAATCTAAAAAAAATGAACGTGTAAATAACACTAGTAGAGTAATTACACATAATTATTCTACTAGAGTAAATACATGAATTCTTTTTTTTTTCATTTCACAACTAAACATCATGCTTAAGTAGATGGGAAAAATTAAAAAAACATTCCTCCTTATCCTCTCATGTTAAGGCTATTTTATATGTTAAGATTCATTTGTATTTGTATTTTATCCTTACACTTTATAAATAATAAGCTTTAAAGTTCGTGAGCCAAGAAAAGTGTGCGCGCTCTCTCTCTATATATATATATGTGTGTGTGTGTATGAAGCTTGGGGTTGGTCTCGTTTATTGAACAATCTTCAAATTATGCTCGAGCTCGAGCTTGAGCCCAGTATGATTTGAGCTTTATAGAGCAATCTTGATAGCTAACGAATTAATGCAAGCCTCCATTCTAGCATCTGAACTGCAGATTTTAGTTAGATATTTTATAAGATACTAGTCTAAAATTTCTTAACCATGATAAGTTAAACAGGTAGGTATACATATAACAACCAACAGTTGAGAAGGTACATACGTAAAAAAACCACTGAAAACTTTCATTTTTTTCCGGATAAAGTTATAATGTTAGCTGACCGGCCTTTTCTAAAATTTGAGTGAGTTTAGAGAGAACGTAGTGAAAACAAAATAATCATGTAAAGAAAGACAAAGATCATTTTAAAAATTCTTATCGTGGAACTTTTTACTTAATTCGATTAAGTAACGTAATGTGACTGGTTTGCGCCACGTGGTACAAAAGTAATGTTATACACCACATAACGCATAATAGATGATTTGACTACGTTTGTTTTACTGCCACAAGACACATATGAGATGATGTGGCTACATTTTACAGTTTGCGTCACGTGTCACAAAGTAACGAGGTGCCGCATGACACATCTGAGATGATATGGTTATTTCTTATTGGTTTGTTCTCTATTACACAAAAGAGATAACCAGCTTCCATGATTTAATTTGGATGGGCTTTTGACTAGGTTTGTGTCAATTGGTGCACAAGCATGACTTTCATGCGTTGTTGGTTGGTGCAGAAATTGGAGATGTGGCACTTTTCTGTTGGTTTTCTTCATTTGATAAGATAAAAGTGATAAGGGTGGAAGGGCCACATACTTGACCCCTTTGGTGAGGATTGTTTCCTGAGCGGTAAAGTGTCGTTAGCACAATCTCGGTGAGCGGTGAAGGGTTGATACGGTGAGTACTCATCAAGTGGGGAAGAGGAGATAGAGGCGGTTACGCATTTTTATTTTTTTAAGAAAAAAATGTTTGAATGAAACACCTCTAGTGATTGAGTGTAAAATGAGGAGTGGAGTGAGGAGTTGACATGACATTAAATTATTGGCTAGTAGAAAAGTTTACCACTTCCCATTTAAGTAGCACCCCTTCCACCCTAAGACCAAGGATGGGGGGTGGGGTTGGGGGCTTGGGTTGACATATGGCGTAGGTGGGATCCATATGGTGTGGCTTGGCTGGCGTGACTTTTTTTTTCGGTGTGTGGTGACGTGGCTTCGGCTGGCGTGGCCAGCCATATGGCGTTGCGATATTTCCTTTTTTAACTAATTAAAATTTTATTTAATTAATTTAACAAACTAACTAAAATAAAATTAAAAAACAACTAGATAAAATAAAAAAGAAATAAAAAACTTCATGGTTTATCCATATTATATTTTTCCAAATCTCTTTTTTCATTTGCAACATCATTGTCAATTCTGCGCTGGTAAGGTGATCGTCGTTCATGACAAGAAACTTCATATCTGCAAGTTTTTCTTTTTGACATGCCTTTTTTGGCAAGTCGCTTGGTTATTTTTCTTCACTTCGATTTGTTGGATGAAATTAAATGTGTCAATGTTCGTCCCAATTTCATCCAACTGATCGATGTACAACCCTTTACCCGAAGCCGAACTAGGGGCCGAACCCGATCTACCTCTTTGAACCCGCCGCTTTTTTATGTGTCCCTACTAGGTGGGCGGGAAAGAGAATACTCAAAATCATCTAAATTTAGATCAAGCTCTTGATCACGAGCATCGGATTGAGCTTGGGACAAGAGTGTTCTCGCCATTTTGAATGAGGTTGATTCGCTAGCAGTAGGGACTGTCACCCATTTAGAAGCGTACCTACATATATTTCCACAATACATGTACTTGAACTCGTGCTTCTTGTTTTCTCTATATGATACCATGGCATTCTAGATAAAGTCGGCTTCGGTTTCACTGCTTCTTGGTGAGTTATTTGGCTTATGGAAACAACCATTGAGCGCGGTGACGTGTGTATTTATGTCACCCCACTTGGACGAGAGGCTATCATTTTCATGACACTCCTTGCCTTGCATCTGTATGTGAAATGATTTTTTATAGCATCCTAAAAATCTGTGCGGTGTCGTGCATTCTATATTCCAATAAAAACTTAGTCATTAAAAAAATTATAATAAAACAAAAAAACAATAATATTGTTATACATAAAATATCTTTAATCGGATATTACGTTCGTCGATACAACATCTTGTTAAAGTAGTTTATTTTTGAGCCATCCACTTTTTTTGTATTCGTTGACGGCGGCTATTGCTTTCTCTTCATCCATTTTTTGTGACTTTTTTTGCCGGTTTGGATGACGAACCACCAACGTCTTGCGGTTGTGTTTCGGGTACGAAATCGGGTTGGGAAAGGTTAGTTGGAATAGATGAATTGTCGTATGGAAAGTTCGTGAAAACACGCCCCCAATATACGACGCGATTCCGGCTAGCTCGGGACAAGGTGAGTATACAAAACCTTGTTGTTGGCCGCGGGTAAGGGGTATTTGGGTCGGTTTTGGTGGTTGGAAGTTTTGTGGCAGGCTATGGTTCGGGTTCTCTTGGTAAGCAAAGAGGTTGGTTGGGTCGAGGTTTCAGTTAAATGGATGCATTGTAGTGGGTTGAATTTATAAAAAGAAATATAGAGATAGAAGAAAGTTAGAAGTAGAAAAGTGATAAAAAATGTAAAAAAGTATGTGAGTATTTATAAAGTTTAAAAAAGAAATATTTTTTTAATAAAGTAGCCATTGGCCAACGGCTACCCCAAATAGTCAAAAGTTCTCAGCCAATCCTACCTAGCCAGCTCTGCTCTCCCCCGCCCCATGCAAGCAGGGCAACGCTGTGGCTAACGATGGCCTAGTGTGACTCAGCCGGCGTTGCTTGGCTTCCTCTGCCCCATACCCAGCAGACTAAGAAACTAAAGAGAAGTAAATAGGTTATTTAAATTCATTGTCCACATTTTAAAGATTTACGTGTTTTTTAAACATTGTTGTATACTGTTTTGATAGTTGAAGATCAAATGTACATTGGTTTAAAGTAAAAGGACAACTAACAAACAAGCTTTATAGCCGTTCGGGAGAAATATAACCAATGCTCCTTGCATCCACAACTTTATATCCACCAAAAGTTTATCATTATTATCAACTTAACTAAGCATTATAGTTATCATCTTTACAATTTTTTCTCTAACAAGACAAATATCACCACAACTTATTCATTGTATCAATATGGAAGGAGTCACCATAGTCATCTCATAAATCATATAGCCCTTTAAACTTCTCGATAGTTTGGTGCTGATCTCCCAGTGTTACTTCTCAAAAAATGGGCAGTGATCGCGCTTACAATATCACACTAAATAGGTAGCAATCACCCTTACAAAAGTCTTACTAAGATGGGTAGTGATTAACATTCCGTTTTTCCAATTTTTTTAGGGATACACTCTCTTAGAACTAAATGGGCGTTTAGTATGCATATTACATTTGACACTCACAAACACGTCCCAAACTACATGGCTAGATGCTAAGTGCGTGATATAAGAAAGTTTGGGAGCCTTTCGAGAATAATAGCTAGAATTTCAGAAAGTGGCATATGGGTCGACTAACATTGGTTTTCCATTCTTATGGGTTGCCCAACCAGGGGTGGTTGAAGACTTAGAGTGGCTTGAGTCTTTCACGAAAAGTTTGTGGGAAGTGTGTGGCAGGACACATAATAATATGGTGTCATCAAAAAGTGGAAGTATAAAACGTTTAAAAAAACACTAAATTTTGACTTGATTTTGAAGATTTATAATAATAACCAAATCGCAAATTGTCGCGAGTTATTACGACTGGTTAGTTGTTTATTTTAGTTGCTCAAGTTCATTTATTTACTTCCTTCTTTATGTTTATGTAGAATGCTCCTATAAAACAAAACTTGACGTGTTAGTTTTGAATGATATAATATCATATTTGCCTTGGTATACACTTGTATATATATGTTTTCTCCCAAACCAAATGTTTATCAAATGTTTGCTTGAATAAATTCTAGCATTTTTCACGCTTTCGTCTTGTGTTAGTAAATCACTTCAATTATTTTGAGACCGGAATAAAAAAGATAATATAATGTTTGGTCCACCTTCAGTATTTGGTGGTTGTGATTTAATTTTCGGTGTCGTATAATAAGAATAAAATTGACAAGGAAAAGAAAAAGGTTTTAAAACCATTACTGTCTTTAGTAGACCCGTGAGTAATGAATGATAATGACACCTCAACGGATTTTAATAAATAAATTCAATATAAGTAGGTAAAGAAAGTTGGTGACATCTATTTTATAAACAAAAAGTCTAGAGCTTGCATTTATTGGCCAATATTCATAATACATATCGTGTATAAAACAACCTTATTATTATTATTTTATTCATGCTTGCATTGTCAAGCGTTGAGCGACTTTTTTTTCTGCCTTTTTCTATCATTTTCGTGAGTGTACACGTAATATTGCATATTGTATAAGCATACATCTATTTGGTATGTATAATTATTAATATATACTAGCCACATTATGGTATGTGTGAACCAGAAGTGGGAATCAATACAAACAAAATGCAATCAGCACGCAAAACCAGCACCATCAAATTAACACAAACAAAGTGCTTTGAACATAATCATCACACAAGAATTTTGCATAACTTCCTGCAACACATTTTTTGTTAATCAAAAACAAAGAAAACCATACAACAGATTTCCGACCTATTTTTATAGTAATCATTTCTTGACTACCAAGCTATTAATTCAAAAGAGAGTTAACTTTCATTTTGCTTCCTATACTTTTGTCATTTTAACGGTTTTATCCTAATTATTTGAAAACAACCATTTTCCTTCTTGATGTTTTGATCTTGTCGTCAGTTTGCTACTCGGCTCTTACTCCATCTAAAATTGTTTGTTAACTATAATGGTATTTTGGTAAAACTACAATAATATATATATATATATATATATATATATATATATTGGAGAGTTCAAATGAGAAGAAAAATTTTATAAGAATAAAAAAATAACTTTTAAATCAACAGAAAATCTCTATTTACTTCATTTAATGTGTGTATTTAATATTATGAAAAAAGACATATAGGCAAATCTATAATTGTCATTAATTAGCTAATTAATTAAACTTGTAACTCATTTTTTTAATATACTTTTCAAGATAGAATAATTTATGGCGAAGAAAATTTTCGACATGTGTAGGATAAATTTTAGTATGTGTATGATAAATTTTGAAATGTGTAGGGTAAATTTACATGTGTGTAGGGTAAATTCCGATAAGTATAGGATATGTGTAGGATAAATTTTGAAATATGTAGGATATAATGTTTTTTTATTAATGAGAGATAACATCATTAATTAGAGGAGTTATAAACTATTTAATGTTTTATTATTATGACATTTCTTCTTTTTCTTCTCACATAAAATTTTTCTTAAATGAACATTCTCCTATATATATATATATATATATATATATAGAGGGATCGGTACAAATGAGAACCACCACGAGTTGTGAGAACCGTGAGAATATTTTCTTTTCGCGCGAGTTGGGCCAAAATTTATTTGCACAAACGTATATGACATATTATGAATACGTCTGTAAAAAAAGTAAAAAAAAAAACTTGTCGAGTCAGTACTTTAGACTGATGCAAGCTTTTTTTACGCGCTGGTGTAAATTTTATACGAAAATAAATATTTTTTACGCCTCACGTAAATGTTGGTATGTAGCATTTAAAAAAAAATTTACAAGTGATTTTTTATGATTTTTGAGAAAAAAAATTCTGAAAAACCTTTTAGATGGCCTAGTTCTCACGGTTCTCACAACTCAAGCTGGTTCTCATTTTAACTCATTCCTATACAAATATATATAGGGTAGGAGTTGGCTACAAAGCCTACTTTGTCTACAAAGCGTAGAAAGTGATCTTGGCTATTAGATGAGTTTGTTTAATAGTTGAGATTATTTTGGTGGCATTTTGGTAATATGTGTGAATTTAAAATAGGTTAAATTAAGTGATTGGGGGTAAATATGTCATTTAACTTGTTTTAAATAAAGAAATAACTATCATATCAAATAACCTCCCCTTATTACTCGTGATTTCCCTATCTCTACCCTCTCTTATTCGATACACCAGATTTAATCATATCAAATGCAAATAAAGGAGTGTTAAACGCCCCGCTTGCGGTATGCACTTATAATGTATATATGTGTGGGCGCTCGGGGGACAAAAGTGAAAGTGCACAAATTTTAACGTTATTTTACTAATTTGGTGAAAATAATGTTAAAAGAGGTGGATGGTTAATCACGCATCATGTGGTGGCGTTGATAGCCGAAAGACAAGGGAGTACATGCACTAATCGGCCTTTGTCTTAATTGTTGAATCTTATGTGACTTATGTGCAAAGCTTGATGCAAAACTATTATCGAGCCAGGGGTCTCACTGGAAGCAGCCACTCTATTTCTACGTGGTAGAGGTAAGGCTGTCTACATCTTACCCTCCTCAGACCCTACCTTAGCTTTGCTATTGGTGGGATTTACTGAGTATGATGATAATGATGATATGTAGGTACAATAAAGTAGAAACAATGGAACCACAAAACACGAGAGAGAGCCAAAAAGGAGGATCAAACAGGAAATCGACGAGTAATGTGTGTTTTTTTGTCGTATTTCAACTATAAGGTTTGCGTAATTGTTTTTTAGCGAATATAGTTGATTTCGGATGTACGAGGTGTCTTACAACTTGTATTTATTACAAAAGTGATGTTTTTACCATATTATTTGTTTTGGTCAAAAACCTGATTAAGGATAATATAACCAAATCTGATTTGTGAGGTAGTGTACTTGAATGGTGAACAATTGAATGATCAATAAATAAATTGTAAATGGCAATGAACACAAGGATTTATACGAGGAAAAAGCCCTTGATCTTTAGAAGATATCCGGCATAAAAAACCTCGGGAGATGGAAAGTACCAATCACCAACTATATTGAACAAAAAGATTACAACTTCGGGTATTGATCAAGTGTGGTACAATGATAGTTTTCTAGAGCTCTGGTTTGCAATGTATGCAAGTGTACGTGTTCGTGAGTATGAATGTATGCCTAAAACATTTGATCAACCCCTTTTTGAAATAAGCTAACAACTACATTTGATTTTCATGGTAGACCATGTCCAAGCCCATGAGTGTTAGTGGAATCCATCACGTGCAGCATCTCCAATGAATATTGACCGAGATTCTGGCTATGACTTGGTCCACATGGTCCACAACCTTCATATGAACATTAGAAAACATAGAGAAGAATTGTTAGTAAACATAAGTAAATATAAGGATCCTTGATCCTTAGACTCCCTGCTTCATCCGCTAAGGATAAGTGATCCAGACCCAGTCTTAGGATGTATGACGCACAGTCAATAAAACCTATGCCCTAGCACTTGCCCCCAAATTTGGGAGATAAGATATGAATCGAATCTGTCATATTTTCGTTAGATGCGGACTAGCCATTGTAAATCTAAGTAGCCGTTGCGAGTCTTGTGACGTCATTGATGGGATATACTATAGCCATCATCACATTATATAGGGTAGAGATAAGCTCAAATATTCATTTAAAGATCAGAAGATCCTCTTTTAAATTTCCATCCCAGAACTAACTCAGGTATTCTTCTTCTCTTTTTGGAGAACGGAGACAGACCTATTAGAACCTCCACTCTAACTTAACAGAAAGTTATATCCTTTGATGAGTATGATCGCGTTGATATTCAGGATCCTCATTGTCACACCCCGACCCGCAGCGGAATAAGAGTCGGGGCATAGTTGGGTTATCACCAAAGCTCATGATGTTTACTAAAATGTTTCATATTTATTAAATTCAAATTACAACTTAAATATTCAAATCAAATCCATACAATTACAAGGAAAATGAAACTAAATAATACAATCCAAAGCTTAAACTGATTTATTCTTCTAAGTCTTCCTATGTGTTTCTTGCCTCAACTGGATCACTTGTATCATGTGTAAAACGGGGGGGATATTTTGGGTCAACAAAAGTTGGCGAGTGAACCTTGAGAAAACATTGTTATTTATTTTCTTGTTGTATTTAATATTGAAAATTTGTGCAATAATCACATGTGAGCTAACATATATATATAGCATAATCGCAAACCACATTGGATGAGTAAATGACATGAATGATGATGTATTTGAGATCAAGGCTCAATCAAACGGAGCCGATCGAATGACATGAATGATGATGTATGTGAGATCAAGGCTCAATCAAACGGAGCCGATCGAATGAGGCACCTGATACTCAACCCGTATCCCACGAGGAGCTGATGGGCCTAATGAAATGCAGGTACTGAAAATGATAACTTCAATCTAAACATAATTCACTCAACAATTGAACACATAATTGATACACATTTGATCACGGATATGATGGATGCACAAGTGTTTAAATATAATAAGGAATTAAACGACACATGATACACCCCAAAATGTGATTAAAACGGGGAATTTGTAGAGATTCACTCACATTGGGTGTGTTCTTTGATGATGTTGGATGCGCACGAGTTTTGGGATTTGATCGACGAGGAAAACTAACCTAAAATAATAACGAAATGGTTCGGTAAATAAATGGATTTAATTTGAGACTAATACTTTTATTTCATAACCTTAATAGGATTTTTAGGTTTATTTTTGTGAGTTTAAGGACATTTTCTAACTTTAACAAAATATTATTTTTAAGTATTTTTAAATAATTTTCTGATTAAATAAAATAAAATAAAATAAAATAAAATAAATGTTGACTTTTTGACTCTGACCGTTGACCGTTGACCGGTCGGATTGTTTGTAATAATGCGCTGAGTGAGGTTCGAACTCGGGACCTCTCGTACGCGTGCACGCAGCTCTACCAACTGAGCTACGTGTCTAACCCGAAATATTCTCCGTTTTAATTACATATATATACTGATTAACTTTTATCTAATTTAGTTTATTTCAAAAATGATTTAAAATGGCTGACCCGCCTTTAGTGACCCGGAGTCGAACTCGAGACGTTCGGTTCGAGTACGCACAGCCCAACCAGTTGGGCTGTGTGTCATGACTGTTTAACTTATGGATTTAATTATACTTATTAACATTCGGTGACCTGATCCGATTCAGTTGTAAAAATGTTGGTTTTAATTCTGAAATTCGGTAACGTATGCGATTCGAACCCGGTACGTGTGCATTGTTTGTGCACACAGTCCACCGTTGGACTGTGTGTCTAACCCGGTTAAATATTCAGTTTTAATTAGACTTATACACATGTTTGACTTCGTCTTCTTCGTTTCCAAAGACACAGAACAAAGATGCCCGACTGTTCTTGTTTAATTCGATTATCAAAACTTATAATTGGTTGGAATGTAATAGTTAACGAGATTAAAGAACAGAATTGTACCAAACAGTGCGTTTACTTCAGATGTCCGGCAGGAGTCGTCGGCTCTGATTTGTGACTCTCGGCTGAGTGAAATGTTTGACAGTTTAGTTTCTTGTGTTATGAAATTAAGTTACTGTGTAAGAGATAACAAGAGTTTTTAGATGATTATACCGATCGACAGTGAGACTTTGATGTTTCAGTGAAATTCCGGCGAGTGTGGGATTTCCCGGCAGCGTAGTCTGGGACAGATTCTGGTTAAAGGATTGAAGTTAATATATGACTAATAATGGATTACAAGCAAAAGAGTCGAGAATTTTACCGATTTGAAGTAAGTCTCGATTTTCCGGTGAAAGTCCGGCGACTGTAAAATATCTCCGGCGACGTGTTTTGAGATGAATTAAGCTTCGGAAACGATCGTGGTTCTGAGCGAAAAGATTCTCAGAGTGCTCAAGAGGGTATTTATAGTGAAAACAGGCTGAATTGAGTCAAAGTCCGCGAGTTAGGATTTCCGTCGGCTATGACGGAAATTGATTACCGGCAACGGTTATAACCGACGTCGACATCAATTTGAGAGTTTTAGTCAAGACTGATTTGGCCAAAATCACAGATTGCCGGATTTTCCGGTGATTGCGATTTCTGAGCGCGCGGTGATTCTCTGGTTTGAATCCAGGTTTACTTTAAGTTTTATTTATATCTGTATTATTCCAAAGTGAAGCGTGTGGCGGAGTGGTATGTTGTGTGTTTGTTGGAGCGGCTGACCCGGGTTCGAAATCCGGCAGCCCTATTTATTTTTTATTCACTTATTTTTTATTATTTATTAATTATGGTTTAAAATTCTAACAATGTTTATTAGTTATGTATCGTTTAAAATTAATATGAAATTAAATACGCAACGATAATTATAACTGAATATTCGATTAATAAACGAAGCGGGTTTTGGAAACCCGTTTTTCGACGGATGTTGCACTCATCATGATGGCCAAGTAAACTCAGGTCCTCGTTTCGACTCCCAACGCACCCTGACAATTGGAATACGACTCCGTCTTAAACGCTTCTCTCCGAAGTCCATGATTTCTACTCGTCTTTCAATGAAGTGCATAGATTCATCGATCTGAATATCTTCTAGAGGAATATGGAGGTTTTCATTGGCGAGGCACTTCTTCAAGTTTGATACGTGGAACGTGGGATGAATTCTGTTGAGCTCTTCTGGTAGGTCAAGCTTGTATGCTACAGGACCTACTCTTTCGAGTATCTTGAAAGGTCCTATGTAGCGTGGTGCTAGCTTGCCCTTCTGGCCAAAACGAATCACTCCCTTCCACGGTGATACTTTTAAAAGTACTTGATCCCCAATGTCAAACTCCAAGGGCTTTCGTCGTTTGTCTGCATAACTCTTTTGACGACTTTGAGCCGCTAGAAGATTGCTTCGAATTTGAATGACCTTGTCGGTTGTTTCTTGAATTAACTCTGGACCGGTGATTTGTGATTCCCCAATTTCGTGCCAACATACTGGAGATCGGCACTTACGACCATATAAAGCTTCGAAAGGAGCCATGCCGATACTTAAATGGTAGCTATTGTTGTACGAAAATTCAACTAATGGTAGATGAGCGTCCCAATTTCCCTTGAAGTCTCTGACACATGCTCGAAGCATGTCTTCAAGAGTTTGGATGGTGCGTTCAGATTGTCCATCAGTTTGAGGATGAAAAGCGGTACTGAGGTCTAATCGTGTACCCAAGGCGGTTTGTACGGCTCGCCATGTTCGTGAAGTGAAACGACCATCACGGTCTGAAATGATGCTTAAAGGTACACCATGACGGCTTACGATCTCGCTGATGTAGATACGAGCTAACTTCTCGTTCTTGAAGTCCTCGCGAATCGGAATGAAGTGAGCGATTTTGTAAGACGATCAATGATTACCCATATGGTGTCATACCCACCGGAGGTGCGAGGTAACCCGGTAATGAAGTCCTTGGTTATGTTTTCCCACTTCCATACAGGTATTTCAGGTTGGGTTAGAAGTCCTGAAGGTCTTTGATGTTCAGCTTTTACTTTGGAACAGGTAAGGCACTTGGAAACAAAAACAGCGATATCCTTTTTCATGCCCGGCCACCAGTAGGTGTATCGTAGGTCTTGATACATCTTGTCGGCTCCTGGGTGTACAGAGTACCGTGTTTTGTGCGCCTCATTCATAAGGAAATCACAAAGGTTATCGCGATCGGGAATCCATATACGATTTAGATAATATAGAATACCGTTGGAC
This sequence comes from Scalesia atractyloides, assembly GCA_947069175.1. Taxonomy (NCBI): domain Eukaryota; kingdom Viridiplantae; phylum Streptophyta; class Magnoliopsida; order Asterales; family Asteraceae; genus Scalesia; species Scalesia atractyloides. The sequence continues at coordinate 2,580 of CAMTDV010000136.1, read as the reverse complement.
TTGGTTTCGATTTTTAGTTCAGCTCCACATGACAGCTCATCTCGGATGTCGTTTTCTGTTACAGAAACATGTTGAGCTGCTCGGATTCGATCTTTGATGTCGGTTATGATTTGCTAACATAGAAGACGAATGGAGTTCGCATAACCTTTTCGACTGAGTGCATCAGCCACCACATTTGCCTTTCCAGGATGATACCGAATTTCACAGTCGTAGTCGTTAAGAAGTTCGACCCATCTTCATTGCCTCATATTCAAGTCCTTTTGAGTGAAGTTATGTTGGAGACTCTTGTGGTCAGTGTATATTTCACACTTGGTACCGTAGAGGTAATGTCTCCATATCTTGAGAGCGAACACAACGGCTCCAAGTTCCAGGTCGTGGGTGGTGTAATTCTTTTCATGAACTTTGAGTTGCCTAGAAGCATAGGCTATCACTTTTCCTCTTTGCATCAGTACACAGCCTAGTCCTTGCCCTAACGCGTCGCAATAAACCACGAAGTCATCACAACCCTCAGGGAGTGTGAGGGTTGGGTGTGTCTTAATGCAATGAGGCAAGGTCATTGCCTATGCGTCAAGACAACTTAAAAAACATGAAGGAAATTATCCGACTCATGATTTAGAGTTGGCAGCCGTGGTTTTTGCATTGAAGATTTGGAGACATTATTTGTACGGAACGAAATGTACAAGCTATTCAGATCACAAGAGTCTCAAATACTTCTTCGAACAAAAATACCTTAATATGAGACAACGAAGGTGGTTAGAATTGATTAAAGATTACGATTGCGACATTCTTTACCATCCAGGTAAAGCTAATGTCATAGCAGATGCATTAAGTCGAAGGGAATATCCGGCGCCTATCTGAGTAAAGTCGATGAGAATGATAGTCACACCTAACCTTGTCGAAGCAATAAAAGAAGCCCAAACTAAGTCATTGAATGCAAATGATCCAAAAAGAGAAAAGGACAAAAGGGTTTGTCGACAAGCTTGAAACGAACGCAAGTGGAATCAAGACAAGGTATGGTCGGACTTGGATACCACGCTATTGTGATATAAAGATTCTATTACTAGAAATAGCACACAAGTCCACTACTCGGTTCATCCAGGAGCCACCAAAATGTATCGGGATTTGAAGGAAAACTACTGGTGGCCGGGAATGAAACACGAAATTGTCAAGTATGTATCAAAATGTTTAACATGCTCACAAGTGAAGGAGAAATATCAAAAGCCGTATGGGAAACTCCAACCGTTGGAGATTCCAGTATGGAAGTGGGAAAACGTAACCATGGATTTGGTAACCAAACTCCCTAAAACGAAGAAGGGTCATGACACTGTCTGGGTTATTGTCGATCATCTCACGAAAATTGTTCATTTCTTACCTATACGGGAGACTTACTCTTCAGAAAAAATGGCGGAAATACATGTCAATGAAATAGCCTCTCGCCATGGAGTGCCTGTGTCCATTGTTTTGGATCGTGACGCCAGATTTAGTTCTCGCTATTGGATAAAGTTTCATGAAAATATGGGTACCAAGCTACACTTAAGTACAGCATATCATCCTCAAATGGATGGCCAATCAGAAAAAACAATTCAAACATTAATTGATATGCTGAGAGCATGTGTATTAGATTTTGGAGGAAACTGGGATGACCATTTACCATTAGTAGAGTTCATACAACAATAGCTATCAGAGTAGTATTCAAATGGCGCCATATGAAATGTTACATGGGAGAAGATGTAGAACTCCAGTATATTGAGGGGAAGTAGGGCAAAGAAAACTCGCTCCCAAGGATGTAGTAGCAAGAACTAATGAAAAGGTCGATCTAGTACGAGCTCGATTGAAAGCAGCACAAGATCGAAAAAAGTCATATGTAGACAAAAGGAGGCGTCCTATTGAATTTCAAGTTGGGGACCGGGTATTATTGAAAGTCTCCCCATGGAAAGGCGTAATTCGATTCTGTAAGCGATGAAAGTTGGGTCCTCGGTACATTGGGCCATTTAAAATTTTAGCTCGTATTGGGAAAGTAGCGTATCGGTTAGAACTACCCCCCAACATTAGATGGCATTCACAACACTTTCCACGTGTCACAATTACGAAAGTGTCTTGCGGATGAAACGGATCATATACCATTTGAAGACATTGAGGTGGACGAAGGAATGAATTATATTGAAAGACCGATAGCCATAAAAGATTCCAAGGTAAAAACACTTTGTAACAAGGAAGTTAAGCAAGTGTTAGTTCAATGGCAACATAGGAAAGGATCGGATTTCACTTGGGAACCAGAGGGTGAGATGCGAAAGTTCTACCCGACTTTATTTGGTATGTAAACCAGTTTCGAGGATGAAACCTTCTTTAAGGAGGGTGGACTTGTAACGCCCCAAAAATCTAATTATGCATACATGTATGTACTATTTGAATAAACTACAAATAATAACTAGGAGTGTGAACTTAATTAGAGTGTAATGGAAATTCTAACTTAAAAGAGTAAGTTTTTAACCTTTTAAATAAATGTTCAAACTTGAGGGACCAAAAATGGAAAGAATGAAAGTTAAATTATATAATAGCTAAAAACACATACCACACACA